>JAGFMF010012298.1:1053691-1095678 GCA_019455555.1 Galemys pyrenaicus
CCCGGCAGGAAAGGCCGATGATCTCATGGGAACCGCTACGCCAACAGCCGAGCAGAAACGACGAGAAATTACTGAAAAAGAAATTGTCAGCAGATGTGGGTAACTTAGGAAGCAGTCTGCCCAGGTCTGGGTGGCAAGGACTCGATGGTCCCTCTGAACCCAGAGAGCCAAGAACTCAGACACTCCTTTGATAAGACGCCCCAGGGGGCACAGTCAAATAAGGGCCTGCATGTGCTTGCTTACAGCCTGTTAGATTTTTTTCACCAGTGCATGTACTACCTCGTCAAATGTAAAGAAACAACATCAAATGTATTTGTCACTGAAGGTGGCACTGCCTTCTCTCCCTCTGTTTTTTGAGAGACTGATCAAACGCTCTCGCTCTCAGGGCTTCCAGGCGGCGGGTGCCGGCAGCCCCCACCCGCAGCTCTCCAGCTCTGCCCCTTCGGAGCACGGCCACCCGCACCCTGAGGGAGAGCTCGAGGGCGCGGATGCAAACCTTTACCTCCAGCGCACAAAAAGGGTGGAGGAGGGAAGCCTCACCAAAAGACCAGCCTTGCATAGGGAGGGAACAAAGGTAGGAGTGAATAAAGCGGATCGTGGAAGACCGCCGAACGCCCTCGGAGTCGATACGGCTAGAGGTACCTGCGAGATCGAAAATCTTTTGCTACGGGCAGGGGCCTTCTCCCCTGGCTCAGTGGGTGGTGCGTCCCAGCAGCGCGACACCCGCCGCTTCGGCTTCCTCAGCCTCTGGCCCAACAGATGTTTTTCGTCCCTGGCGGAAATTTGTAACTGATGTTCGGACAGCTGGTGGACGGCGCTAGCAACCTGTATCTGTCCTAGAACATACCTGGTGGGAGCTGCGGAGGGCGCGGGGAGAGCTACGAAGAAGGGGAGAACAAGCAGGGGGAGACTCAAGTGTGTGAATGCGTGTGTGATTATATACGTACGTGTGTGAACGCTAGGCTCTAAATTTATCCTCTCACAGCTGTTTGTTTTAAAGTGGTGAGGTGAAGCACAGCGGTGATTGCCTTCACGGTTTCACCGCAATAGCCGGACAGAGGACAGCAACCACCGGAAACTACTCTATGGAAATGAGCGCGACGCTCCGGGACGGTGGGTGCCGAGGAGCTCAAGAACGAGTCTGTCCTTGTCTACGAATTACCTGACCCTGCATCTGCCAGGAAAGGCCCCGCTTTGAGGTCCCTGGAGCGGTACCCATCCTGGGTAGGGGAGTGGCAAAGATGAAGCGCTCAGATGTTGTCCGAGGAGGCGCTAAATAACCCCTGGCCAAGGAGGAAACGGTTATTGAGCTCCGGGCTGGACCCCCAGCACGCTAGGGCGAAGCAGGCCTGCGGGTTGGGTGCCAGGGCTCCAGACTTGGGTGGGAGCAACCAGAATCCCGACCTGAGGCTCCTGCCCGGCCTGCAGGGGGCGCGCTCAGGCCACTGTGCGCAGCGCAAACGCGTGGGCATCCTAGGCTGAGAGGCCTTGGAAATCAAGCTAAAACTGGCGGAGAGCAGATGGCAAAGGTAAAGTACCCAGCTCACTCTTCCCTATACCAGCGGTTTCACTTCTCCGCTAACTCACACGGGTCAAGTGCCTAGGCGAGGTGAGGAGTTGGGGGGGGGGGTCTTGGGGCAGACTCTGGTGTAACAGCAGTATTCAGAGAACAGGGCACTGCGGTGGGCACTATGGTATTCGGTGAGGCCTGCCTACTTTGGGCAGAAAGCTGTTTTATGGGAGGGAGTCCACTGACTCTGCACAGTGGGTGACTGTGAAGGATCCCAGCAGTGGGGGCTGAGGCCATAGGGTCCCTAAAGAACATGGGTCCGAGGACAGGACCTGGCCCCAGCATAAGAGAACAGATGTTAGGTGTAGTGTCCAATGCCCTGAATCCCAAACGGACTTCCTTTAGCGGAACAATTTCCCAAAAAGTAGAACCGGGTCCAGAGAGGGAAACACGGTGCCCCACGTTTTGAAAATCTCTCGAATTTCCTGGAATCCCCTAAATTTCAAGTCCCCTAAAGAAGGCAGAGAACATGGAATGGAGAGTTTGGTGACGCACAGAGAAGAGTACCCTAAGACCCGCAGTCTGGTCACTGAATTTTAGGTTCAACTCAATCTGTGAGGGTCGCAAGGTAAGGATCCTCTAGAGCGAAAGAGTCTATAAAGGAAAGGTCAGCTGGACTACAGAAGGAGCGGACATGGGTGCCCTTTTCTGCTCTAGGGTGATCTTCGGGAATGATCCAAATCTGCAAGCGCCGGTTCCGGTGCAAATAAGCTTGCACTTCCTGAACGGGAAGTTGCTAGAGGTATCCGCCATCGTGAGTCGCCCTCTGGACTCTCAGCTCCCAATAAGCAAAACTTGAGAAGTTCTAACACTCGTGGATTCAGGGACCCTGCATGTGCAAATTGGAAAGACAAGCGAGGAGTCTGTGTACAGGTTCCCCAGTAGGTAACCCCTTTTTGGAGCAAATGCGAATGACTCAGCTCAAGGACGCTTTATTTGAAACAGTCTTCCCATTTAATCAAGATGAATTCCGATGTGTGTCATTGATCTCCGTCTGTGCGATGGTTCAAAAGGAGCTTCAGGCCTCCAAACTCCGCATCTTTTCTTTCCAGGATATTTTTGAACGAGAAGACCTCTGAGAGCTCCCCGCCTGCACGTTCCTCGGGGCTTCCCCTCTCACCTCACCAGGTTCTGGGAGATCCCGACCAGGCACAGCCTCTCCAGGCATCCGGGAGACTATTTCAGCCCCTGCCTCTAGGTGGAACCGCAGAGCACATTCCAAACTTCCCTTAAGAATAGTTGTCCCAGCCCGGTAAATCTTTCACTCTAGTCTTGTCTGTCAATACCCCCTGGGGAATCCCAGTTCGCTCATTCTCTGCTTTCATACAGACCTCGGTTTTGGTTTGGTTTGGTTTGTTTAAGGAAGTTCATGCGTGCCAAAGTCTGATGAGAGGCGGGATCTGAGAAACCACCTTTAAAGGGAAGCGAGTGTTCTGCCCAACCGAATACGACGGGTGAAATAAGAGAGGTTGAACTGATTCCTGCGGATCACTCTCCCACCCCCTCAGTAAGAGACACCGGCATTTCAAAAAGAAAACGAAGGCACTTTACACGGGGCTTTTATAGGCTGCCAGAACTGATAGGGAACGGTGTGAGGACAGTAAACCAGAATTAGCCAAGAAGTACTTACTGAAGGAGTGGAAGGGTGAAGGCATCACGAGTGAAAGGCTGAGTACCTCTTCTAGGGAAGGGGAGAGAGCGCTAGGGGGAGGGGGAAAACGTTGCTAGTTGTATAGTTTTATTGAAGAGACCTGAGGTCTGAATTTATTCCTTTCCCTACTTCTTTGGATCCAAGATTTGTTCATGACACTCTGGTGTGCAAGGGGAGGAGAGGATTTTCTAACTTCTCCTTGGAAGTAGAAGTGGTCATTGACAAACTGACTTTCAATAAAAGACTAAATAGGAAAAGAAAACAAAGATCAAGAACTCCTAAATTCCCTATTGCATTAGAAGAAAGAAAGGTGAATGGTCTAAAGAAAACCTTGGTCAATATTTTAAGTGTCTGTTAACTCCAGCCCCTCCAACACCACCTTTCTGCAACAGGTCCTGTGGCAGGCTTCTCAGACCTCACACTATCTCCAAGAATCATTTCATCACTAATGTCCCTGAAGATGCAAAGATCTCCACGATACCTATTTTTCAGGTATTGAGAATAACCTGAGACAGACAGTGCTTGATTAAGAGAAATGTTTCCAAGTCTTAAGAAAAAAACTTGTAACAGCTTCTTTCTAAAAACATGAGGAGTGGATTGCATTAATTTATATTCTCCCAAACTTTTGACTAAAGAAAATACCCTGGAAATCAAAGTTTGGTATTTCACACCCTCCATGGGGTCAGGGAAACAGACATGACCTCAGTTGCAAAGAATATTTTCAGTGGCCAATCAGTCCTACTCTTACTTATTGCTTCACAAGTAATTATAAGCCATATACTTCACCTGAGTGACATACATCACTAGTAATTATACAGAACATTTCATTTTTAGGTACTATATTGTAAGCTGTTAAATTAATGCACTATATAAATGAATTTATTATAATGCATTACTTAATCTTCCATTTTAGCCAAAGAAAATCTTTACCTTAAGCTCATTCATCTGCTGCATTTGCTATTTATGCTTACTTTTACAGCCATATTCCAGAAGTTTGTGTGTATGGTGGGAGCTAACTAGCTAGGAAATCATTTCTCTGCCTCCAGCATGGCAAAAGTAAGAGGGTTGGGGCCCTCCCTGGTGGCACAGTGGGTTAAGCAATTAACTATGAAACAACTGCAGCCACTGCAGCAAGAGTTCAGTCCCTGCTGCCAGCTGGGGAGGTGACCCACATGGTGCAAGCAGACCTCTCCTGTCTCGCCCACTGCTCCCCTCAGCAGTGTTTTTCAGTTGATCTGCCTGCTGTTCTGTTCCCCACTCTGTCCTATGGATTCTCTCACCCTCCCCCCCACAATTCTGGCCTGTACCCCAGTGCTTGTATGCATAAATAAATAAATCTTTGAAAAAAAATAGGGTTGGAATGAGAGTCCATCATTTTCTTTAAAATCTTCAGGAGAATGCTGAGTTCCTCTCTTTAAAAATCTTAAAAGAATGCACACACACATGCATACACTCACATACGCGCATTATACAATGTCCTAGAGATACAAAAGAATACAAGGAGTGTGTGTGGCCCTGTTCCCTGCAGCTGACTATCCAGGGTTTCAGTTTTCCAAAAGGTAGTACAGTTACAGCTCTGTCCAAACTGCCACCTACTGTGACCTTACAGTTGCCACTCAGAGGCACATTCTTCTGGATGAAATAACACAGTGCTATACTATAAAAGGAGAAGGACCGAGAGGGGGAAAAAAGAGGGAGAGGGATGGAGAAAAGAAAGATTGTCCATCTATAAACCACCATGACCCTTTCCAGGTAAACCATAGCTTCCTGACTGTCTCCTTAAATATACTGAAAACAAGGGCCTTCAAGCTATCCACTTTTGTGTAACTCTCTACCTTAAAAAAATTAATGAATGTGCCGTTTTCATATTTGTCATTGCAGTCCCTTTCCTCTTTATAATCCCCTTTACAAAATGCCTAGGCAGGTACCAGGATTTCTTCTTATATCAGAAGGAATGAGCCCAGATCTTCAACTGTATTTGCTGCTTTTCTTGTCTCCTTGGAGCTCTGGCTTCTCTGCTTGTGCTAAGTTGGAGCGGTATGCAAGAGTTAAGTAGTCAGGCAGAAGAAAGGAAGATTCTACCATCAGCTTCAATTGGCAAGTAAAACCCAAGTTCATGCTAGAAGGAGCAAAGTGTGTAAGCTTTCCTCTTGAACAAGAGACAGCTCTCCTGACATTGGAGAGCTTGTTTTTCTAGGAGCTTGCTACTTCCATTCCTTTCTTCATTCCAACAGCACCTGCAGCACCTATTACTTCCTCTCCTGCCTTCCTTCGACTTTTAATCGGAACAGAATCATGCTGTTATGAAAAGGTAAATGGGGAAAATCATATCTTCATTCCCACCCAAGGCCTCTTCTCTTCTTTGTGCCTTTTTTTTTTCCTGAACCTTTATTTCCCTTAGATTTCCCAGAAGCTAAGAAACCACAGTAAAATTGGAAGAGTGTTTTGGCCATGTTCTATGGACAGATAAATAATACTGAAATCCAAAGCCAAATCCAGGGTCTTTCCTTGTCTGAGATTCCTTTATGGGAAATGACTATACATGCCCAGCCAAACAGTATGTCTATATTACAGACTTCAATCACCAGCTATTCCATTTGTGGGCAGATTTATTTTTTATAAACCCATTTGCTTCACACTAACTTTGGGAGTAGTTTTACATTAAAGTCAAGATAATTTTAGGGCCTTCCTGGTGGCATAGGGGTTAAAGTCTCAGCATTATCAAGCTATTGCCAGCATGAGTTTGATCCTGGCCAGGGAACTGACCCACATGGCACAGCAGGCCTCTCCTTTCTCTCCCCTGCCTCCCTCAGCAGTGTATTTCAGTAGATCCATCTGTTCTGCTCCCTACTCTGTCTCTAATGAATCCTCTCTGCCCTCCTAGTCTCCCCCATACCTCTGGCCTATACCTTAGTTCTTGTATGTATAAATAAATAAAATTTTAAAAAATAAAGTTAAGATAAATTTTTATAGGAAAAAATGGAATTTTCTAAAGCTAAGTGACTTGCCTGGGGTCGTTACCACCAAGAAATAGAAACCAACACTAGGGCTCCCTTTACTGGCCTGGATGAACTTTCTCAGTGCTTTTTTCACACCACATAGCACCATTCTGGCAGCATTTTCAGATGGGTTTAATAATCATGAAAGATGCCCTTTTTTAGTCTTTACTCTCAATGCACTGCTCTTCAGTCAGAGAACAAAGGTCAGTGTATTAAATACTGTGTTAGTTATCTGTGCTATGTAAAAAATTACTCAAAATGAAATGGCTTGCAACTATAAACATTGATTATCATTCACAGTTACTGTGAGTGAGAACCCTGTAGAGCTTAACTGAAAAATTCAGTCCCAGGATCTCACTATAAGTTCAGTCAATATGGTCAGAGCTGTAGTCAGGTGAAGGTTTAACTGGGACTAGAGGATCTGCTTCCAGTGTCACTGATTTCCTTGCAAATGATTGTTGGCAAAGGCTTCAGTTCTTCATTAAATGGATCTCCCCATAGGACTTCTTGAATGTTCCAGCAAAGTAGAAGCTAGTGATTCAGGAAAAGGATCAAGGAGGAAGCCACAAAGCTTTATATGACCCAATCAAGCACCATGACTTCTGCTACACTCTACTCTTTATTTTTTTAAGATTTATTTTTATTTATTTATGCATACAAGAATGGGGGTGTAGACCAGAGGTGAGAGGATTCACCAGAGACAGAGTGGGGAACAGAACAGGCAGATTGACTGAAGTACACTGCTGAGGAGAGCAGCGGGTGAGACAGGAGAGGTTTGCTGCACCCTGTGGGTCCCCTCCCTGGCTGGGATTGAACTCTTGCTGCAGTGGCTGTGGATGCTTCATAGTGTGGTGCTTAATAACTTTTGCCACCAGGGAGACCCTAACACTCTACTCTTTAGAAGCAAGTCATTACACACCGCCAGATCCAAGAGGGGGATTGGGTTCCACCTTTTGAAGAAAAAGAATCTCAAAGAATTTTGGAAATATTTGAAAGCCACCAAACATAGTTAAAAGCTTTAAGGTTCACATTGAAGAAACTGTCCTTTGTTCCTACTTTTCATACAACTTTCATTTTTCATAACCTTCCTTGAATAGTTATCCTTCACAAGATAGCAGAGCCCAAGGTAGGGGCAACCCCAAACTGATGATGATGGTGATGGTGGTGATGACTAAGATTTCCACAACTTTCTATGGTCCAGACAATATCCTAACAGTATCATTTCTATTAGATCACTTTCCAACAATTCAATAAATTAAGAACAATCCTTATCTCCTCTTTACAGATGAAAACACTAAGGTACAGGAGACAGAGTCACTTGACGAAGATCATACCACCAGTCAGTGATAGAGCCGAAATTCCAATGGGATAATCTCTTTCCTCCATCCCTATCTCCTGATTGTGAAAAAGGTAAAAGATTTCTCAAACCTTCTCATCCTCTGAGGACCAAATGAGATAAAATTGGGCAAATTCTTACATTCTAAGAGCACAGAGAGAAAAGGAAAATTCAAGGGGGGGACTAAAGGTTACAAATTTTGTTTTCAAGAAATGAGTCAAGCTCCATGGAGCACCAAAAAGCCCATGGTAATAAAGGATTTACTACAGACTATGGACCCAGGTATGGGACTCAGATTAGGGATATGGAAATTCATTGAATACCTTTATCAAAGGTGACTAGACAATCTGGTAATAACTAAGTTAATGGAGCCTTCAAAATTTGGCCTTTCTAAAATCTAAAACCAATTTGTACTAGCAGACTAGTCCCAAAAAAATGTACTGATGACTGATACATTTTTCATTATAAATGTAATAACCCTTATAATAACCAAATATGTGGGATAATTATACCTCAGTATTTCCTTTGGCTTTGACAAAGTAGATATGGACAATAACAAAGAGGCAATGAGTCTCCTCTATAAAAATAATACTCACCCATTTAAATTGTGTTGTAAAAATTCTTTCTTTCTCTAGAAAGGAGGAATTCATCTTGGATTGTATCCTCATCCAAATCAGCCTTTCCTTGTTCAAAATAGATGCTAAAATAGCAGCCCTGGATGAGGTTTCCATTTCAGCGTTCTGGACAGTTCCCAGTAGATATTAGCCACCATAGAGACATTATGGTCTACATTTTAAAGACTTGAAATGTGATAGCTCAATGGAAATGTCTGGTCCAGGGAAGAGAACAAATAATACACATATAAGCATTTCATCTTTTGGGGTGACTGGATCAAAGAGGAAGACTGGGAAGTGATTGAAGGCTCTCAGAAAAATTTTCCAGATTGCGAAACAATCCCAAGTCAATCTATTGAATCCTGAAGACTACAATTCAGGATATACCCCATTTCTTTTGTCATCTGACTCCTACCATCACTCTACTCCCCATCTCAGTTTACATTAATAGATGGAAGGGAGAAATGGGGGGGGGGCATAGATTTTGTTTTCTTCAAACCTTAATAAAAGCTAAATTAGGGAGAATATATTTCTCTGTGGAACTTGAAATATAAGTGCTGCAAGAAAAAAAATATACTTTCCTGTCAAAAAAATTTTTTTATTAAATTTGTACTGAGAAGGGAGAAGGATGTTTTTTGTCAGTATCTGTGTGTGTAGTGAGAGGAACTTAAATTTTGTGTGAAGAAAGCTATTCAAATTAGTCTCAAACAGAGTTTATAGATGAAATCTATTGGTTAACTCCCTTGTTATTACATGGTCCCATTGTCAGGGATTAACAAAGGAGTCACTCTCCTTTTAAGCTATTCAGTGCTAGGAGTTCCCCTGTGGAATGTGGTGTGTGTGTGTGTGTATCTTGTGATGGCCAGATTTAAGGGTAAAACAGTATGGATCCACCCAACTTGATGTTGATCTAATAAATACTCACATGCATGATATTAGAATCCAAAAGCATTCTAACACACCTTCAGGTTCTATTGCTTAATATGATATTTCTAAGAAGATGTGGCCTCCAATCCAAACTGCTTACACACTGAGTGCTGACTAAATGCACATCTTTCCAAAGAATGAATGATTTTCAGATCCTTCTCTTCCCACTATCTCCCAAATAAGGAAAGGGAAAGTGCATGAAATGTTCCCAAGCTTGGAAAGGAAGGTGTAGAACTTTAAGTTACAGAATCCTGTAAATGGAAACCAAAGAGAATGTTAATCACCAAGTAGAGAAGCTGAGCTTGGACTTTGGGGCCTGGGAGGATAACTGAATAGGAGCTGTGGATTGTGAAGGCTGCTGGGATATCTGAGAGACACTTATTGGCCCTCCCCTTCCATTCTGCTCTCTCTCACCCAAGCTCATTGACCTATCTGTTTTAGAAAAATAAGCACCCACTGCTCATATACGTATACTCCAAAATTAAATGGAAAGGTAGCTTTACTCCTCCTTTCCCTATACTCAGAGTCATTTCTTTTAATCCTTCAGTTTTCCATGTTGATATGGAAAATGCCTACATAATTTTAGTCAGTGGTCCACTAGGTGAGAGGGAGAGGTATGGCAATATAATGTACAGAATGGGGACTAACTTAACAATATTATATATTTTTTAAAAGATGTATTTTATTTACTAATGCATACAAGAGCTCGGATATAGGCTAGAGGTGCCGGAGGTAATAGGATTCACCAGAGACAGAGTGAGGAGCAAAACAGGCAGATTTACTGAGATACACTGCTGAGGGGAGCAGCGGGTGAGACCAGAGAGGCGTGCTGTGCCATGTGGGTTAGCTTCCCTAGCCTGGGATCAAACACAGGTTGTGGTGGCTGCTGATAGCTTCATAGTGCTGAGACTCACCCCCTTGTGCCACCAGGGAGGCCCTTTTATTTATTTTAAAGTTGTTTTATTATTTTAAAGTAGCTAAATAACAGTTTTTGTCACAAAGGGAAACATTATAACTATTTGAAGTAATGGATGTTACCTAAACTTATTATGGTAATCATACAGGAATTTGTATATTTTTGAAATCTTTATATTTACACCTTCAGCTTATACAATGATATGTGTCAATCATATCTCAATAAAACTAGAAAAAAAAACAATAAAAAATAAAAGCAGCAGCCAATCAGGTCACTTACTGCTACTCTCTATTTTTTAACTCACGACCCTTTAGCTGTAATGACTGGACAGCAGCCTTAATCAGATGCTCATAACTGGTTAATTCCATGAAAGTTTAAAGCCAAAATGAAAAACAAGTCTTACTCTCCCTTGTTTTAAGTGTACAGTGTTTCCTCAGCCTCCCCATCATGTTAACTCTCATGAAATACATTCTTATGAAATACATTGGACTGTGGGGCCTAGGAGGGTAACTGAATAGGAGCTGTGGATTGCGAGGGCTGCTGGGATATCTGAGAGACACTTATTGGCTCTCCCCTTCCCTTCTGTTCTCCCTCACCCAATCTCAGTGACATATCTGTTTTAGAAAAACAAGCATCCACTGCTCACATATGTATACTCCAAAATTAAATGGAAAGGTAGCTTTACTCCTCCATTAACTCTTATGAAATACATTCTTGTTGCACAAGCATGGAACTCAACCAAACCAACTAGGATAAAGGAAATCTAAGTAAGGTGGTCACCACCCACTTCTCCCTCACTCCCAATTTTATGGAGCCAGTTGCAGCTGGTGGCTAGCTGGAATCCTGGGTGGAAGTAAATTAACTGGAAACCTCAAGTTATGCTGCAGTCAACTGGAAAGAAAGAATGGATGCCAGTGCAGTATGGCCCCGGAGCTTACTCTGGCAGCTACCCACACAGCTCAGAACACTACAGTGCTGGGCTGGAGAGTTTGAAGATCACAGCAGCCTCTGCATTTTTGCCAGCAGGGTGGAGGCCAGGTCATCATCTTCCACATGTCTTGGATGCTGTAAATGTAAAGGTGAAGAGCTCAGAAGGAAGACTTCCTAAAGGAATTAGAAGAGGTGTCTTTCCACATTTCTAATTTGTAATAAATACTATATTTTTTCTTACTTCTTGACAGAAAGCTTCAATCTTAGTTCTAAGTTTTGTAAGATGATACTACTATATAACTACTACTATTAGTAATGAAATTCTAGCAATAGCATTTTAATTATATTATAAATTTTTGTTTACTTAGGAAGAAGGAATGAAAATCTCCTTTGATTTTCAAGGGAAAGAGGGGTGAAGAAAGCAGGAAATATTAATAAACTGAAAATAGACTTTCATTTGTTGCAAATTAACAAATGATAAAGTGACATTTTAGGATAATAGACTTGACAACCCACAGCACTTCTATGAAAGAAACAGAGAAGGGAGAGGAAAAAGCAAAAGAAAGAAGGGAGGGAGGTGGAAGGGAGAGAGAGAAGAAAGAAAGAGGGAAGGAGGAAGGGAGGGAGGGATTTCTTAAAGTTTGTAACTAGGGTTTAAATTATAATCACCATAGCACAGCAAAGCCTCTTTTGAAATAGCTGTCTCTCTGTAAAATACACAAATTAGTCTTACTAAACACACACACACACACAAATCCAGAAGTTAAAACTTATTGGAAACTTTACAAACTAGAAAAAATAAATCAAACAGATTTACATTCTTTCTTTCTGTTAAACTATATGATTTCTTCAATAAATTTTATTCCCAAGTTGTTGCACTGTTTTTTTTATTTCAAGGGAACAAAACAGATCCACTCTCTCTTTACCTAATACTAGCCTGAAGAATCTACTGAAATTCTATTGATTTTTCTCTCTTTGAACATAAGCTCATTAACCTGAAACGCTAAGGGGATAACTATATTTCATTGAGCCTATAACTGAGTGTCTGAAAACCAAAAGATCCCAAGACAGTGATAAAGCTCTCTCCCTGGGATTCCGAAATTTTTGCAAATTCAGCTACAGAAGCTAGACATTGCTTTCTTAACCCTACAGACTTTTGCATCAGTTAGAGGATGCCTTCTTAAAATTCATTCTTCTTTATCGTAATGTTTAGCAAAATCAGGATTTCTGCCTTTCCACCAATTTCTGTCTTCTCAAAAGCTGGGGGAGGTGGAAATGTTGGTATCAAACCGCTAGCTGCTAAGCCATAGAGTTCTGATGCCTATAAAGTAAGCAAGCCAGGGCCTGACTATGGAGCTATCTCGGATATATGGAAATGAGATCTTCCCAAAACCCCACAGGGACTTCCTCGGAAGGAAAAAGCGATCAGGAAAAAATTAGACAACACAGACATCAGAAGCAGCCTGCTAGACAAGTCTCTCCAAGAAGCCCTGAGTGGAGCTGCATGTTTTATCTTCCAGTCTAGGAGAGTGAAAGCATGTGACCCCACTCTTGAAAAAAAAAAAATTGAGTAACAGCTATTTCACCCAAGAAACCAATATAAAAATGTTTGTGGTCTTGACTTTTATTTGAGATCTATGATGAGATCAGATGATCTGTACCCTTTCATTCAAGGCAACAGACGTCTTTAAACTGTTTTTTAATTTGATTTATCCTTTGAAACAGAAAGTGCATTACATTTAACTGGTCTTGCAAAGGGGGTTTTCTTCTCTTTACAAACCGAATTCCTTATATAAATTAATAAAGGTTAAAGATGCTAATATATCACCATTATTAGCTTAAAAAAAGAAAACAATTTACATAGTCTATAGTATTCTTATGATACAAAACACTTCAAATTCAATTACAGCAACTAAATGGATTTTTATGTTTCTGATCCAGAGCAGTCGTAACAATTCCCACCATCTACTTTAACACGTATTTTTATCAGAAAGGAGTTAAATTAAATACAAGCTATTGTAGCCCCTCCCTCCCCAGTACTTTCTTTAAATCACTAATAAATAGCAACAAACGACTGTGCAATTTCAGAGAGAAGCGGAGAGGCAGGACTGAGGCCTTCCCTGGCTTCAACGTCTTCCACTTCGAGTCCTGGAGGCGGGCGCTGGGCGCCGAGCCAGGGGACGGTAAGGGGAAAAGCAGGAGAACGGAGGGCGAAGAGAGATTCAACAGATCCAAACCAGGAAGAGGAGGGAAGACGAGAACTTTCTTTGCTAAGCGTCTCAAATTCAAAATAAAAAGGGAACGTGAGATCTGAATAGCTCTTAAAAGGAGAAGGGTAGAAGGAAGGAGATCCACCTTTTATACCAAATTCAAAAAAGCATTTTACATTTTAAATATTCACAATAAAGTAACTTCTAGTCAGTGTGACTCACGATTTATTTACAAAGAGCCTTCAACAGGTTACTTTTGTCGGCACAGCAGTTTGTTGGGGGGGGAGAAACGTCCCTCTTCCCGTCAGTGGCGGTCGCCCGCCCGCTTGGCTCCGAGGTCCCGGCGCGGTGGCTACAGACCCTGCAAAACCACCTCCCAGCCAGCGTCCGGCTCCGGCCGCCCGCCAGAGCCAAGGCGGGGCGGAGGGGGTTGGGGAGCGGCACGGAGACCGGTCCCGCTCCGGGGACGCGACCCGGGGCCCGGCGGGGCTGGGCGGGTGGCGGGGCTGCGAGTCTCAGTTGCTTTATTTAAGCGGTGCATTCGTCTGCCTTCTTAACCCGTGTCTCTCCCCTGCACCCCTCAATTTCTAGGTTAAAAAAATAGATATGTACATCTCAGAAAATAGCAAAGGGCCCCGGCAGGCGGAGCCGGGTCCTCCGGGCCCGCAGGGGCGGGAAGGCAGGACGCGCGCGGCCCCCGCGGTGCCGGAGCCGCGCGGGCTCGGCTGGCGCTCAGGACGAGCCCTCGTTCTCCGACGCGTGCAGCAGGAGGCCGCCGCTGCCGCCGCCCGACTTGTGCTTCTTCAGCAGCTGCGTGATTTTCTCGTCGTCCGAGTTGGGGTCTAGGGGTTTGTTGTAGTCGTCGTCCTCCTCCTCGTTTTCCGAGGCTCCCTTGAGTCGCTCGGTCTCCGAGTCCTGCTTCTTCTTAGCCGTGGCCATCTCGGCCGCGTGCTTCTTCCTCCACTTGGTCCGGCGGTTCTGGAACCAGACCTGAGGGCCGAAAGAGGAAAGGAGAGGTGAAACGAGGGCGGAAGGAACTGAAAGCGAACAAACCTTGGCAATGCTACCTCTCCCACAGCTGACGTCGCCCCTGATGGCTGGCCACCAACCCTCAGAGAACGCTCTAGTCCGGTCCGTCAAAGTCAGACTCCATTGCCCCAGGTTCCTCCAAGTAACTGGCACCAACAAACGGACGACCGTTGCCATAGCGATAGTAACACAAGAGTATTGAGGCTGTCAGTGAGTGATTTCTCAGAAGAAACTTGGAAACTTAGTTTCCCTAAAAACAAGTCCGCTTTCCTCTGCAGTTTGAAGTAGGAAACTTTTCCTCTTAGTAAAGTTGCTCCAGAATGGCTGTGATTTCATTCGTTATTTGCTTCCTTAAACTAAGGAATTTCAAAGAACCTGAAGTGTACTGTTTTTGGTATGATTTGTGGGAGAAAGTACAGCATTTACCCCCTTTTGCATGTTTGTCTGTTTCACTTGTCACAAGTCTGAATACACACAGAGTAGGCGAACACTCTCTTTTCCATTTACACTTGCACTGTATGATGTCATTTTAAAAATCTGCTAAAACAGAAGTGTCTAATCAGATAAGCAATAAAATGCATGAAAATATTTAATACTCAGTCACTATCCTGACAAGTAGTCTCAGTTTCTCTGTCTCTGTCCCTCTAGCTCTCTGTCTGTCTGTCTCTTTCCCTCCCTTCCTCCCTGCCTCTTACTGGCTTTCCCACCTTTCTTCCTTTACCCTCTTTCTCTGTACTTCTCTGGTTTAGCACTTACCTAAAACCAAAGTCAAGGTTAGAATTTTCATCAGTTATTTTTAAGTGGGATTTTAACAATTAAGTTAGTTCCCACTATTTTTGAAATATTATTTTAACAGTTGCTTCCTAAGACATTCATTTTCTAGACAAATATCTTAAGACTATTCATGTTTGACATAGTGTATGACACACATATTTTTGATAGACATATTTTAACCTAAAGTATCAGCAATAAACAGCCAATCTCCCAAACATACTGAGTTATCCCTCTTTATGTGTCTCATTCATTTTCTCATCTGCTAAGTATTTTATCTATAGAATTCAAATTGTTAAGAAAGTGGGTTTTTACTTTATATAGGTATAATAATTCTCTTTCAGCCAAAAAGACATATTTACAGTGACAAAGACCTCCAGATTACTGTGGAGGCTCTATACCGATCATGGCAAAAATAATTTTAACTGTGATGGCATTCCACTAGTTAATATATAAAATTACTCCTGCATTTTATGATGCTTGTGCAAAGGGAAATACAATGAAGCAAGTAAACATGGTTTATATTATTCTTACCTAATTTAAAAAGCAACAGTATAAGTAATGACATAAGATACAGTCCCCCCCCCCAAATCCAAATATAATAAAATAAAGACTAGTAAATGAGGATACTGGAAATATAGGAAACCATTAAGATTTAATTTACCTAACTGGTTCAATCACTTTGTTTTTCAGAGACAAATTTCTAAAATTGGATTCTCTGGAAATACATTGTACAACTCAATTATAAGTTAAGTGACATTTTAATTTGTTTTTGTAAACAGTAAGATAGCATACATGTTGATAAACTTATTTTAAACTGAATTTAATTTCACAATACAGTAATAACCTCATCAATTCATTTTAAAAATTGCAATTCCAACATGATTGCCTTCAGCTAAGTTAAAAGCAGATTCATCCTGTGTTAAGTGGTTAGAGCCTATAGGGTTTTGTTTTGTTTTTTTTTTTTTTAACCTACAAGTTAATCTACAATAGTAGCACTATAATATCGATCTACATATGGAAATTGACAAGCCTGAAATGACAAGCCAAAACTTGAGTATCTTTTACAAATAGAAAAAAATAGGAGCTATCTGACTAGCCTCATCTATTTCTCAGGGCTGATATTTCAGTAATGCTTTTATTCTCTAATAATGGTTAGTTCCCCAGCACACGCCTCTATCTTGATTAACCTAATTTCAAAGGCAGGAGGTGGGGGGTGGGTTGATTCCTTTTGTTCATCAGCAGTTAGCTGGCCCGCGAGACCCCAGAGCTTTTGTAACTGCCACCCCCGCCCCCCCTCTTCGCTGATCTCATCATTTCCCCAGGCTCCTTAGACCCGCACCCCGGGGCGACTGTTTGTTAGTTTCCTGTGTGTGTTCGCGTGCTTGTGTGCGTCCGCGTGGGGGTGGCCTATCCCTTGAGGTCTGCAAAGTCCGCTCACCTTGACCTGACTCTCCGTCATCCCCAACGAATAGGCCAAGCGAGCCCTCTCCGGTCCCGCCAAGTATTTCGTTTGTTCGAAAGTCTTCTCCAAGGCAAAGATCTGCTGACCGGAGAACGTGGGTCTCGTATGTTTTCTCTTTCCGTCTTTGTCCAACAAAATGGATCCTTGATCTGCGAGGACAGAGAAACAAGGGAAGGGGGGAAACAATCGGTTACAAGTGGTTCCAATGAGAAGAAATGAACTCGAAAGTAATGTTTTGGTGGGCAAGTTAATGTTTATTCCGCAGCGAGTCACAGAAGTGCGCTAGCGCTTCCAGAACAACAGTGCGTCTTCTTCACCTTTGTACTGCCACCTGTTCCTAAAAAACCGATGTGTACCGAGCAGCACTAAATAACCTCTGCTAAACAGCGACGTCAAACAGCCAGGGACCTCATTGATAAAGAGTCGAATACCCAGCCAGGGTAAACTGAGTAGAGCGCGGGAAAAGACCGTCCTGGCCTCCTAAATGAGTCGGTGCTCGCTTGGCTCGTTTTGCAGGAGGTTGACTAGTTTTTTCCTTAAACGTTTTCTTAACCTGTGAGTGCTCAACAAAGAGCGCCTTGTATTTTGGCACACAAGAGCGCTAAGTCGCCCCCCAAGCCTAACACCGCTGTGGCCTAGGGGGGAGGGGTTGCCGCCTTTGTTGACAGTCCCTACAAGGCCATCAGAATGAATACAATAGCGTCTCCCCCACACCCTAGCCCTCCCAGGCCGTGGTCCATTCTGAGACTTCCCGAGGGAGCCTCCACTTGACTCCCGCAACTTCACGGCATTACTGGAACCCAGACGCACCAAGAAGGTCGGGAGACACAGGAAACTTCGAGGACTTGGTCCAAAGCAAAAAAAAAAAAAAAAAAAAAGGCGCCCTGGGCTGGATCCCCGAAAACCACAGGGGAGGCCGGGAGGCTCCCCAGCACGGTGGCCAACTACCCAGAATTAGTCACCCTAGGGCGGCTCAGCTGGTCTTACGCAAGGGTATTGTGGGATGTTGTATTTTCCCCTGGTCATTGTCTGGTCATTTCGTTCTTTCTCTAATTCTTTCTCGAGTTAGAATCTTGAGGGTTATAGCTGGGGCCTAAGCGTCCCGACCCCTCCGGGCCCACGCAAGAAGAAAGGCAACTAACAGCTGTGAGGAGCGGTCCTAAGCAACTCGCGCTCTCTCGCACTCCTCTGCGGGCCATGGGCCTGTCTCCAATGGGATCACGGGAGTCGACTGTACCCTAGGGATAGTGCGTACAAGTGAGTTGGGCACACCTAGACCAGAGAAATACTCGCAAATTCACGCGCTGTGTTCAGGCCTGTTGGAGGGCTCGCAGCTGCTGGTGCCCACCCGCTGGAGGCGAAGGTGAAGTGGGGCCCTGGACAGCAGACTAGAGCCAGGAAAACGGGTACCGACGGGGGTTCGGTAGCCTCTCCCGTCCCTAGCTCTTTAACCCAAAGCGGACCTGCAGTTCCGGCCCGGCTATTCCCGAGCAGCCAGGACCAGGGATTCATCATACGCCTCGCAGTGTCCTGTGTTCCACCGGGACGCCCGCACACCCGCACCAAGAGGCGTGCCCAAGACTTGAGGACTGGGGGCCTTGGGCAAACCACGCAAGCTCAGGAAAGCCAGAATCCCTCACTTAACTCCTGACCCAGACTAAATAATTCGATTCCGATTCTGCCAAACTACTGGGAAGGCAAGAGGGTGAACCTCCCGCAGGCACACCAGGGGCCGTGACCCGAGAGCGAGCGGAACACGCACGACCGGGTGCGGGCGATCATACTCACGAGGGGTGCAGGCCAGGCGCGCGTCCCTCCAGGGCGGGCTTTGCATCACTCCCGGCCAAAAGATGGGCGTCCGGCCGGGCAGCTCTGCTAACGGCTTGGGGTACCGACCCACGGCGGCCACCGCCGCGGCGCTGGGGCTGAAGTAGAGCCCGGGCGGCGGCGGAGGCGGGCTCAGGCTGCTGAAGCGAGGCAGGCCGGCCAGCAGCCCCGCTGGGGACGAGGCTGCGGCCGCAGCCGCGGCGGCGGCGGCGGCGGCCGCCGAAGCGGAAGACACCGAGGTGGACGATGAAGAGGAGGAGGAGGAACCCGAGGGCGAGGCGGAGGGCAGGGCGGCCCCTGAGGCCACGGGCATGGAGGGCCGGCTCAGGATGTCGTTAATGCCGTGTGGAGTGGCGGCCGAGAGCTGCTGCGGGGGGCTGCCTAGGGATGAGAGCCCCCCCGCGGCCGGGGGCTTTAAGCTGCCTGGGTTGTGGGCGCCCAAAGGCGGGGAGGGCGACGACGAGGAGGACGACGAGGACGAGGAGGAGGGGGGACCGGCTGGCAGCGGGGGGTAAGCGGCGGGGTACAGCGGGGTCTTCATTTCGGCCATGCTGTGCAGGGCGGCCAGGGGCGGGCTGCTGAGCAGGAACGCGCTCTGCCGGGTGCCCTCCATCGCCCCCACCGCTAACATCCCACGGCCAGGCCGGAGCCCGCAGCCACGCAACGAGGGGCGCAGGCCGCTGCCCCCGGCGGGGCTCTGGGAAGCGTGAAGCCCTGAAGGCGCGAGCGAGGAGTCACTCCGCGATCCGGGAGGAGACCAGCCACTGGGCCAAGAACGCAGCCGCCGAGAGTTGCTCTCCGAGCTGCGCAGCAAAAATGTCCAGACACGCCACTCGAGAGGCGGTGGCTGCTGTGACCAGCGAGCTTCGGGCTGAGTTTGGCAGTTCTTTACTCGGAGAGTCTTGGATTCGGTCTCGATCGCTTCTCTCTCACTTCTCCTAGCGGCTTAAAGTGAGCTACTTCGCATCTTCTCTCCCGGGGGGAAAACAAGCCAAACAAAACCCAGGCTGGCCCCAGAGAGTTTGTAACAAAGTTAAGAGTCACCAAATCTCCACTTTGATGTTGCTCTGTGCCGGCTGGCTTGCAGGTCTTGGGGAGGTTCAAAGGACACCGGGTTCCGCCCTATGTGTTCCTCCAGTCCCTCTAGGATGCCTTCCTTGCTTCCGCGGCGAGGCTGATTCTCACTCGGCGCTCGCCGCGCGCTGGGACCGAGCGCATCTAGCCCGGCGGAGGCTCTTGCCTTTGGGCGGGCTTCCTCCGCCCGCGCTGCCCCGGGCTTCTGCGCCAGAAAGGGCAGTGCCACCAATCCCAGCGGCTCCCGGATTCGGCGCACCGACCTGCCTTTCCCTCTGGGCCACGGGGCACTAGAGTTAATATTGAAAAGAAAGTGGGGAAGGGGGGAAAGACAGAAAAACAAAAAGACTAAGTGTGAAAAATCTGACGACTTCGGTCACGGCTCCGTTCGTCTGTCCACTTCTGCAAATGGGCCTGGAGACCCCCACCCAACCCACCCCCAGCGCCCTCTCTTCCTCTCACTCTCCGCCTTTGCCTCTCTTCTCTCGCATTTTCTTCGCGGCTCTACAAGCTTCGCTTTTCTAAGTCCTGTCCTCTGGCCAAGCTGACCCTCTCCGCGGCTCTTCCACTCCCTCTCTCTCTTCTCCTCTCTCCCTCCGGGCCTGACAGTTCAGATGAAGCTCTCAAAGGTAATAAAACATTTGCATCACTCCCTACCGCTCTTTAGCTGGGGGACGGGAGGGAGGGGGAAGTAGGGGTCCAAAATGAGAACTTTGAGGGACGTCACTCCGAGGCGGCCGGGAGGGGCGGAGCCGAGGAGTCGGGTGCAGGCTGGGGGTTGAACCTCCGTCTCCAATAGCGCGCAGTCTTAGGCTGCGCGTCACCTGTGGGGCGCGCCCATTCGGGAGCGCCTCACCCTCTGATTGGCTTAGCCGGGGACTCGTAGGGCCGCGCCCGCTCGGTCCCCTCCCCCTCCCACTTCCATCCCTCCAGTAGGTGGGGCTGGGGGCGGGGCCTGGCGAGTGGTGCGGTTCCACCGCCCCGCCAGTGGACGCCTCAATTAATTGTGTTAAATAAAATGGGAAAAGGGAGGGGGGAGCAGAAACGAAGAGGGTATTACTTTTTAAAGAGAAGAATAATGAAAACCCAGGCCTTTTATGGAAAAACAGTTCATATTCTTCTCTCACCTCCCCCCTCGCCCTCTAGCGTCACCCTACCCCCTTCCCCCACAAGCTCGCAGCGCCTCACCTCCAACAGTCTGGTCCCTTGTAAAATAGAGCTAATGGAGCAGGCTGCCGGCGCAGCCCTGGCCTAGCGCCTTCTTTTGAAGGGATTAATTAAAGGCCATCTGGGCTCTCCCAGAATTGTGTAAATTAATTTGTTGCTCCTTAAGCCTATAGATGTCCTTGATCCCCTTGTAGGCCGAAGGGTCGTCCTCTTCCATCTTTGCCACGACCGCCTTTCCTTCTCTGTTCTTTCGCCTTCACTTTTCTTTTTTATCCCTGGTTCCCCGCGATGGTATCTTTTACAGGTTTACTCGAGTCGCTGGGAAAGGAATCAACTTAATGAGAATGTTTATCTCCTGTGCGGTGTTTAGACTTGAGGGCAGTTTTTTCTTTTAACTTTTTTTATTTTTAGTTTTCTTCCCTTTGATTATTGCTATTTGTTTTGAGCATGCACGGGCACAGAATCACCAAAATTGATGTGTAGTGTTTAAATGCAGAAGTATTTGAATATCCCTTAGGGATGGCAATTGTTTAAGCCGTGTCCATCAGGAACTCTGACCCTTGTCCTCAATCCTCGGTAGTTTGGGGAGCTGGTACTATCCTGGCTTCCTGGCTGTGGTGACCGGATGTCAAGGGTGTAGGATTTGGAGGATAGTGTCCTCTCAAATCTCTTCCTTCCCTGGCAGGTCTTTACATTCCCTCCAGGGATGTACATTTGAGAAGAACACAATTTTGAGATTTCAAAATGTTCGAGTTACATACTACTGGGGTTAGTCTGTCAGGCATTGGATGAGATCATGAAGTTCAAACTTATTTGCAGAAAACAGAAACATGGCTCAAGAATAAATCGTGAGTGGTACCACCCAAGGATAAAGTTTGGCTATGAATGCCAAAGCACTTACATCAGTCAAAGCAAGAAAAGCCAGGAGAGATAACCTTGGTTACCAAAGCACTGGTCATTTAGGGGTGGCAACTTGAGCTTGAGTTTTAATTTTTTTTATCTTTTGCCATTTTAACTATTCACTTCTGGAATATTTTTAAATGTTGATCTTACTTGCCCCCCCCCCCCCTTCATTAACTTCCAGATTGGGCTAAATCCTTCTCTTCAGAGACCCTGGAATCTGACACAGGGAAGAAGTCCTTATTCAATGTGTATTATGCTGACTCGTGCAAGTGAAGCGCTGATGTGGAGATGGTCTGCTTTACTCTATAAGGATGCGCTGCTGGACTGTGGGTCTAAGCCCCAGCTCCCGGCCACTTCAGCGTGGAAGGACACGGGAGGATGGAACCAAAACCGTCCTCAGAAGCAGAGCATTTTACAAAGGAAACTTTTCTTCGCAGGGAACCCCCAGCTTCACAGGAGCAATACGCGTTCCTAGGCCACCAGCGACCCTCTCACAACCCCAGGATGCCACTTTCTCATGGACTAGGTAGAAATAGAGAGGGAATAAGACTAGTGATTTCCAACAATTCCAATTTCAAGGAGTGACACCCCTTTATTTTGTGTAAATAGTGTGACCTGGGAAAGAACTGAACTTTTTCCAGTATAAATTTAGTATCTATCTGATATAGGGACAAGTAAGAGAGAGAGAGAGAGAGAGAGACTCAAACCAACTCCGGGTTAACTGCCATCGGTAAATAGTGCAAAGCTGGATGTAAGAGGTCTCCAACGATTGCTTTAATATATCATTCACGTTGCAGAATTCAAACACCTTAATTTTTCTTAACTTTATGGTAAAATAAATTCTGGAGTCTGTGTACCTCGATCTGTGGGCAGAGAAGCCCGTGTGCCTGAATCCCGCGTGGGGCAGCGTGTGTCCAGACGCCCACTGCGCAGCGCTCACTGCAGGCGGGTGCCTGTTGCCGGCGCGGGTGGCAGCGATCTAAGACTGGAGCTGGAGCGCGAAGGGAGTCCTCCGAGGGGATGAGTTGCTTTTACCGCGGGGAGAGATCGTCCTGCCTCTACCAAACTGAAACCACCTTCGGGACGGGAGTCCTAGACCTGCAGATTGCGTTGCTGATGTGGGAGCAAGCTTCTAGTCGTGGCCGTCGGACAGGAGGCTTACAGACGCCCCAGAGAGTCAGGTCTTAACTCTTCTTCGGGGAATCGCCAGGACCCGCACCCCCTGCTGCTCACAACCTAATTAAGTCGGACATTTCTAAGCTACCCACAGGAGTAGAACGTGTAACACGTGTTCGCTACACCCACCGTGACCACCATCACCACCACCACCATCGCATGTCTGCACAGATATATATATATATTTGGGGAGGGGGAGCCATGTTTGAAAGAGAATGATTTGCATTTTAATTGAAAAAAGTAATGAAAGCAGTTTGGCAAATTCTGAGATTGTAAAAAGAGCTAAAAGGGGGGGGGTAGGGATGAGGAAGACAGCACACCCCACCTTGACGCTTTTTTTGAGCTCACGAACAACCACACCTGTTTCCACCCCTTCCCCACCGACAGTTTTAGCTGCTTCTGTGACTGAGCAGGCCAGGGCCACTCTCTTGACCACCCTGCCCCTTACTCAGATATGCCTATTGCCTCACACGTTTCGATACTTGTATTTTAAGTTGAAGGAACCGGCCGCCAAATTCAGGGTAACTCATTGAAGGGATGCAAATGAAATCGCAGCTAAACGTATTTAAATTCAACGGTAGGGAATGCATGATAACCATTCTTCCCCCAAATACATTAATGTCAAGTGTCGGGATACTCCGGCTTATTCACAGAATGTCAATTCTGTATTCGCAAGGGTGGAGAGGGGTGGTGGTGAAAGGAATTATATGTGAGTTTCAAGCCAAAAGCCTCTCTAAAATGTGTTTGCATGAACTGTCTGGATGACTTCTTTATTTATTTCTTAATTCAGCTTCGCCCAAAGAGTGGGCCTGTTTGAGCTGAACCCGGAGTTCGACTGGGATTATGTTAATATTGTAAGAAGGGTTGAGCAGACGGCTACGTAGAAATACAAAGGAAAAAGAAGAATGTCTACAGGCTTGAAACGGGAAGAGCCCAAGCATGTCTGCCTGTCTGTGTCTCCTGTAAACGTTATGGGGTGGGAGCTGCACCCCGGTTGCTGCTTCTGTTGGCCAGGAATTAAGAAGAAAATTTATAGTCAGTATAGACAGGATTGCAGGTCTACACTGTGGTCTACACTGTCCCAGCGAGCCAACACAAGAAAGGGAAGCAGCTGGTGTAGACAGCCTTCTCAGTTTCAGGATCCAAAAGATCTCAAAGTGCAAGCCAGAACATCCCTCTCTGATCTTCAGAGGAACACCGGGGCACCCATATCACACAATTACAGAAGAGCTCTCTTGGGGATTACTTGTCCTAGGAAACTGGAGCACCAGAAGCACAAGATGAAAGAGAACACTGAAGTCCAGAAGCATCTGAGACATCAAAACCTGAATTCAAGAATGAGAGTAAATGCAAGGAAACACCAGAGACCTACTAGAGAGAAAACTGGTCGTGAACTTCACCAAAAACACACATAACTTAACAAAGCACCTGCATATAGTCTCCCCCTCCCCCAAGCATTTTTTCCAGACCCTCCTTTGCATCCTGGGAACCATTTACCTTACTTGTTTTTGATGTATATTCTGGAGAATGAGATCCCATGTAGAATCGTGCTTGAAGGAACGTCTTTGGGTTTCTACAGCTTTTTGTTAGTGCAATAAATTGTTAGTGCAGTTTAATTCACCAAATTAGACAGTGTCTAACAGGAATAGTCATGAAAAAGCACACCTGTATAAAAGAAATCCACTGAACATAACAGGTAATTTTCAAAGAATTTATAAATTAGTTCTTCTTTATGCATTGCTAGAAATTATGCCTTCTAAGAGTGCGTGTGTGTGTGTCTATCTGTCTGTCTGTGTTTTCTCATGTTTTCCACAACCTCTTGTGTGGGACTCCTCACTCTTCCTTGAGAAAAGATTCTTTTTATTTGTGTCGCAGTCTCCTACTTGGCTTTCAGCTTCTGGGGCCTTCAGCAGTCCTTTTGAAAGAAACCCTGTGCAGTTACTGCCCTCTCGTGGAATAAAACTTCTTAGCATTTCTTATTCTGTCTAGATAAGAAAAAGCTGTTGAGTATTGTATTATTGATAATTCTCTCATTGAGGCAGTATGCCTTTGTATGACTGCTTTGCTGGTTAGTTAACATTTGCTTACTTTTTTGTCTGAAATACAAAATGCACAAAGTCAAGTTCTTGCTTTAACTTGCTAGCAAAAGCTTTCTAAACTGAACATTTATATTTTAATTAATTCTTTTTCCTCACCTACCTTTCTTTACACTCAATTATTCAAGTGTTTTTTATTGGCAGTTGTTTTGGTTTTCAACTTTTTTGTCTCTGACTGTCAAAACAATACTATGCTCAATATAAACCATTTGGAAAATGGAGGAAATTATAAAAAAATTACCCATAACCCCCATCTTTAGTAGCAAATTCTTCTGCTACATTTACTTGCTATCCTTTCTCCAGCCTTTATTCTATGTCTTTCTTTAATGGTTGAGGTCATATTGAGTATATAATATTGAATCCTTGGATACATTTTTATAACCTGCTCATGTTATTCCCATTACCATTTAACATGTTCATCCTCAGGTACTTTGTTATTAGTTCTCCGAATTTCATATCATCATCATCATCATCATTATCATAATAGTCAATACTGAGGGTTTACTGCTACTCTGTGAGTTGAATACTGTAATTGTTTCCCTCATACAAATGATAAAATAAAAGCACAGAGAAGTTAAGTAACTTGTTTGAGATCATTCAGGTATTAATTGTGAAATCCAGGATTTAATTCCCAAATAATCTGGCTCTTCAGTCTAGGTTTCTAATCACTATAGTAAACTGTCTCTTTGCTAACTGAGAAAAAAATGAATGATGTGAAAATATTTTGAATATTGTAGATTGATTTAAAAATATGTAAGTAAACCTTTACACATTCTTTTAGAAAAAATACAAAGGACTTTAGATCTTATTGAATTCTTTCTTAAACTATTCAAATAAAAACTTAATTTAGTAAATAATGTTAAGACTTGATTTATACACAAAACAAATGTTTAGCTTTCAAAATACTTTTAATTTTATTTACTTTTTAAAAGTTACTAGATTATAAAGTAGTTTTAGGTATTTTCTTTATCTTTTTATCTTTTAACATGTGCATGTATCACTTCCACATCCTTGTTTCCTAAACTCAAGAGGTCAATTGATCATAGATTTGCTTCAGAACTGGTCTAGATTTTAGCTCTAAAAAGGTCATCCAAGTCTAGGTAGCCTTCAAAACAACCCATTTGACATAGGTTTTTAACTGTGTAAATTGCCACATCCGTAGTTTCCCCATTGGCTACCAAGAAAATCTCTACTTCTATGGGTTACTTCAGGTGTCATGGAGTAACAATCAAATAGGAGTGGGTTCAAAACCATAATCTTCATGGCACAGCCATCAAGCAACCAGAAGAGATACCCTGTCTATTAAAGCAAATGTTTATTGATCAGCCCGGAATATAGCAATTCTATCTAAATTATACTCTATCCCTCTGTGATCTTAATTTTAAACTGAATTTTTTTCATGCTAACCAGTGACTCTTGAAGAAATACTGAACCAATGCATTATCTTTCCTAGAGTTATCTTAAAGAGGCCATCTTGAATTGGTTATACCCCCCTGTTGCTACAAGGATGAAGTTCATTGGAAGGAAGTGGACCTTCCTGATCTTAATCATCAATCAAAGAACAAGTCTTTGGGGAAGAAGAAAACTTGAAAGGCGATGTTAGATAATTAGAAAAGGGGAAATGTTTATCTCACCCAGAATCCACCTGATTTCAGTTTGGAATTTGAGCTGTCCAAGGTGCTTTTAACATAGAGGGTAAGCACTATCATATCAAGGCAAAACTTGATTTAAGAAAGAGGAAAATCAGGCCTCCCTGGTGGTGCAGTGGGTTAAGCAATGCACTATGAAGCAAACTGCAGCCACTGCAGCATGAGTTCGATCCCTGCTGCCGGCCAGGGAGGGGACCCACATGGCACAGGCAGACCTCTCCTGCCTTGCCCGCTGTTAACCTCAGCAGTGTGTTTCAGGTCAGTCTGACTGTTCTGCTCCCCACTCTGTCTCTGGTGAATCCTCTCACCAACCTGGACTCTGGCTTGTACCCCAGCTCTTATATTCATAAATAAATAAATCATTAAAAAAAAAGAGTCAACAAGAAATAACATTAAAAAAAAGAGGAAAATCAGAAGGAATATCAAATTTATAGTGAATAAATTATACAAACTAGTTTCTGATGTTCTTTTTTGTTTTCCAGTTAAATTTTCCCAGTGCATAGAGTAAGGCTTTGTTTAGACAATATAATGTGGGGCCTCCCTGGTGGCACAGTGGGTTAAGAGATGCACTATGAAGCAAACCGCAGCCACTGCAGCACAAGTTTGATCCCTGCCTCTGGCCAGGGAGGGGACCCACATGGTGCAGCAGACCTCTCCTGCCTGCCCGCTGCTCCTCTCAGCAGTGTGTTTCAGCCAATCTGCCTGTTCTGCTCCCCACTCTGTCTCTGGTGAATCCTCTCACTCCCAATCTCTGGCCTGTACCCCAGTTCTAGTATGCATAAATAAAAAATTTTTAAAAAACTAGTCTAATGTGGTCTAGACTACGATATTAAAGAGAGATCTGTGCCGCTGCTAGGTACTTAGGTAGCCTGAGGTCCAGCTACTTCTCCCTTCCACAACAGAAATGTTGCTTCACCTCAGGAAGGAGGGCATTCATATACTATAAGAAAAGACAACTTTGGGGCCTCCTTGGTGATCTAGGGTTTAAGTCTCAGCATAACCACCACAACAGTCTGAGTTCAGTCCCAGTCAGGGAGTTAATCCACATCTGGCACAGCAGACCTCCCCTGTCTTGCCTGCTGCTCCCTGTAGCAGCACATTTCCAATAATCTCCTTGTTCTGCTCCCCACTCTGTCTTTGGTGAATCCTCTCACCCCTCCCCCAGCAACTCTGGCCTACACCCCAGTTCTTGTATGCATATATAAATAAATTTTAAAAAAAAGAGCAGAAACAACATGTGTTGGCAAGTGTGTGGAGAAAAAGGAGTACTCACACACTATTGGTGTGGTGGGATTGTAGACTGGTCCAGCCCCTATAGAATGCAGTGTGGCAGTTCCTCAAAGGACTGGAAGTAGAACTGCCATATATTTCAGCAATTCTATGCTTAGGCATCTACCAAAAAAACACTAATGCAAAGGGAAACCTGCACTCCTATGTTTATAGCAACACTATTTACAATAGCCAAGATATGAACACAGTCTAAGTGCCCCAGAGCAGATGACTGAATCAAGATGTGGTATACATAGCCACATTGGAATACTACTCAGTGATCAAAAGAGGTAAATTCGTGCCATTTGCTGGAACATGGGTGGGGCTGTAAAGGGACTCTATTAAGAGAAATAACCAGAAACAGAAAGGTAAATAACATATGGTGTCACTTATAGGTGGAATATAGAAAAACAAAACAAAGCATCAAAGACAAACTTTATTTTTTTAAAGATTTATTTTATTTATTTGTGCATGCAAAAGCTGAGGTGTAGGCCAGAGATATGTGTGTGTGTGGTGGCGGGTGGAGTGAGAGGATTCACCAGAGACAGAGTAGGGAGCAGAACAAACAGATTGGCTGCAATGCACTGCTGAGGGGAGCAGCGGGTGAGGCAGGAGAAACCTGCTGCACCATGTGGGTTAGTTCCACCATGGGGGTTGGCTCCACCGATGGTACTTCAATAACAATACATTTTTAAATGAACATGTAAAATGCTGGCTTTAAAAACAATAAATAGGATTTTCACCAACATAAAGATCTATTAGGATGTTTGACTTTGACTTTTTTGTATGAAATTACAATCACAACTTTTACTTTTGTACAAATGTCTGAAACAGTGAAGAATATCTAGTCTCCCTGGCTTCAGTTCATCAACTAATGGTTTTACTCTAACCAATCTGAAAAGGGGAAGCACCCACAGATTTTCCAAATGCCCCTCATGAGAATCACTGTTTCAGAATATTACACAATTTAGAAAATGTTTCCTATATATATTAAGTTTACATAATGTTTTCACATATAGTATCTCATTTAATCCTACCCCAAACCCCTAAGGACATTATTACTGTCAATGATGAAGAAAATGATGAAGAAACTAAGGTTCTAAAAGTTAATGTGAAAGTTAAAATCACTCACATCCTTATCATATCCTGAACTTATTCTTATTATATATAGATAACTCAGATATTATAAATATATGATTCTATATGTAACCCCAAAATTTCCACTCTATCTAACTTGGCTATCTAGAGGTGGGCTGTGCAGTATAGTAACTACTAATCCTAAAGTTTTAATTAATTAAAAATATAATAAAAATTAAATATAATTTGAGTCATAGCCGCATTTCAAATGCTCAACAGCCACTGTGAGTAGTGGCTGGCTAGTGGGTTCAGAGCTGTATATTAAACAGCACAAATTACAATTCCACATTGCTGAAACTTCTATCAGGCAGCACTGGTAGACTATTCTAGTTTTCTGTTAACCTTTCACTTGCCTCCATAATATCAGCTCATTCTTCTAACCTTAAAGACACATACACACATTATGTGCAGCTCTCTACAACTTGATTTATGCTGTTTTGCATGTAAAATGTCTTGACTACTTCACTATGAAATGAACCTACTTGCTTACATATTTATCTCCCTTGCATACTACACAGTTCTTGAGAGCAGGACCAGGTCTTATTCATCTTTGCATCCCCAGTTTCCAGCACAGTTCTTGGTTCAGCTTCAGTGCCTAGCATCCACCAGTGAACACGACCTCGATGCAGTTTCTTTTTGGTCATGATCTTGCTGGGTGACTGATAATGAAAATGGGTGTGTTCCCACATAATATGGATGTAACGACAATTGATCTTGAATATCAGTTTCTGTATTAGGCTCACATGAGGTATTTGCATTTACTAACTCACATCTGTATTTGTTGTTCTATCACTGAAAATTAACATATTTAGAAAGCAGAACTCTGGCTCAAGGAAGCTCCATTTTCCTTGGAGAAACTGAGTACAAAGTATAAAATATCTGAATATAGCCAGGAAATATTCAGTTGAGTTTGTAGTTGAAGATTATAACTAAATGTTAGAGGAATTCAGGATTATGCAGTATTATAGAGAAGCTGCACTGGAAGAGAAAGCTTTGAAAACAGTTACCTATAGTGGATTGTAAATGAGCAGCCTAAGTTATAAAATTAAAGAAAATGATAAAGAGAATTTTGACCCCAGAGAAGAACATTACAGATAGAAGGAAAGCATGTCATGGAGGAATTAATTTGTTAGCAAAGGAGGAATTAATACAAATTTTGCACTTTAGCATTTACTAAGGGCATATTTTGTAGTCTTAATGGAGAAGGGAAAAAACTGTAAGTTCAACCTAAAATATGAGGTTCTCTCAAATTTCCCTCTAATCATGCAAAAATAGTTTTAACTATCAAGTTTTTGCCCACTAGTTTCCTGGAACCACTTGATAGTACTTGCCCACACCTCAACCAGGTAGGGAAAACAAAAACGAAGACCAGATAGAGGTACAAAATAGGCCAGAAGGAGGTAGAAGCATCTAACTCAGTCCTGCAGGAGATATAGACCTAACATATATAGAGATAATATAAAGAAATAAGTATTGTACACTAACTGCCAGAGGGGTTAGAAAAGAGATTGAGCATTCCCTAAAGCTCATGTGAGAATCCTACCTCAGGAATCTATGCCAAACACAAATAAAGTTGTTGAGATCACTCAGTCATGTTAAGACATGACTCATAATTGCCTCTTTTGGGATCTGGGCCTCTTTTGGGTTGGGATTAGCCTGAACAAACATTTAGGAGGCCCACAATAATACGGATTTAATCTTGGCAGACCTAATTTTTCTCATTTTCAAAATATTGATGGGTGAAGGGGAGAGTTGTTTAGGTCATTCCTGTGGTGCCTTTCAATGCTCATTTTCTAGGGTCTAATAATTAGCCAGCAATTAGGTGACTGCAAAAGGACAAACTAAAAGCAGATAAGAGCCAGACAACAGGACTAGAACTAGGAAACCGGTGTGTAAACCCAGTAGACTGAAGAAGGGTGTAAATGAAAATATTATTGACCAACTGCTGTGGTTTAGCTTCCAGAGGGCTAGCTTTCCAGGAGATTGCTACCTGCTGGCTGTGTGAAGTTTCTGTCTTTGGGGCATAGGGACACCCTGTGATCACAGCTCATTTAGGTACTCAATTTTAATTTGACATCGTTTACATTATGTTGATTTATTACAGTCAAGTTGCTCTGCACAACATTCATTTCCTCGCTTTCTAAGGCCCATAACAAGGAGTGGTTCATTCCATGAGAACTCCCTACAGAATCCCTCCACAATTATTTATTATTTAAAAGGATTATATTACAGGCAAAAGATTACAAAAATGTACAGAAGGACGGGATCACTGCATATTTACAATGTGGATTATGAAGAGAGATATAAGGCAGTTGTAAAGATGTTTAAAATATTTTCAGAGAAAATGCAAAATATATTCCTACACTTTGGGTGCAAATCAAGTCCAGAAATAGAAGATACAGGAATTCATTTTAAAAAAAAACTTGCATTTGTAAAATTCTGCAACACAGTGAATAGAAAGAGTGCTGTAATAGAAACCAGAAGCCTAACTCATAGCTCCTAGCCAGTGTTTATTTTTTTCATTCTTAAAAAACAGACTAAAACACGTTTCTTCCAAAACTTGTACATAAATTTTCACAACAGCATATTCATAATGGACAAAAAGTGAAAGCAACTCAAGTGTTATCCACTAGTGGATGGTGAAATAAAACACCATACATCCATATAAATGGAATATTATTCAACAATTAAAAAGATGAAGCACTCATTCATATTTCAATATGGATGAACCATGGAAACACACAAGGTGAAGAAATCACTCACAAAATCACCTATTGTATGATTCCATTTATGTGAAATGTGCAGAATAGTCAAGTCTGTTAAGGCAAAAAATAGATCTGTGACTCCTTGGTGATGACATGGGGGTAAAGGAGCAGAAATGGGGAATGACTGCTCATGGTTACCAGTTCCTTGGAGAGTACAGAAAATGTTCTAAAGTGAGAGTGTAATGAGGGGTACAGAACTCTGAATATACTAAAAGCCCTTGAACAACATACTCTATATGGGTGAATTCAATGGCCTATGAAACATCTCAGTAAAATGATTAAAGAGATTGTAAAACAGCAGCAAGAACACAGGTGAAAGTACTCCATAGACCACAGTGCTATATGTGTGTCGGAGGAGACACTGTCATTTTTTCTTCTGGAGATTCGCTGGGAGGTGTGCCTGTAGCTACAGGAATAGATATGGAAGAGAAGGGCATAGGAATGATTACCCTATAAACGAAATGTTAAATTAAAACATAATAAGACAACATGGAAAAATGGCATCAACTTATTGTTTTCTTCCATGTTTACCTTGTTTCATGTATAACAAAAATGCAACAGCTTGTAGAAAACAGCCAATATACATTTCAGATATTTTTGTTGTTTCAGTCACAAAATCCATAAATCATTCTTCTCTGTCCTAGAGAGAAAGATATGGAAAGAATTCAAGCCAAGAAATGCTGATGTCCTCTTGGGTGTTAATTCTACCATTTAATCAAGATCTGATTACCAAGAAGGAAGCCAGAACATAAAAGTGTTATAAACATTTGAAAGTTTCACTCATCTTCTTAACTCATACTGTAAATAAAAACATTATGACATTCACTAAAGCAAGAAAATTGAGATGTAAGATTCTGTGCAGCAGAAAATCTGCCAATTATAAATGAATAGCTCAAGTCCATATGCTTGTTCCATAAAGTTTATAATATCAAATCTGTTTCTGCTTCCCCAAAACATACTCTATCAAAAGAAGAATAAAAGGTAATTAAAATATTTAATAGCTTAATCACATTCAGTCATATTTTTCCAGAGCAGAAACTGGTTTCTTGGTGATATAGCTATAAGGTGTGATGTCGAACCCAGGAAGTGAATCAGATATTTAATGGATGTGGAAACTAAATTTTTCTTGTAAAATTACAAAAATGCAAGCCAATGATACCCTAAACTATAATATTTATCATTACAATTCTGAACAGGAATACTAGACAGTGTATTCTGCTACAGATACGGTATTCTGTAAAATGCTTGCATACTATATTCATTCTATAATAAATAAATATACCTCATAGGCTGGTCACAAAGCAAGTGTGTGAATTTTTCCCATTTCATTATTTCTGGACATTAAGGGCATGAAGAAAGAAGCAAATTTGAGTTATCAACTAACGAGTTCTGCCTAGATCTTTAGATCAAAATTGAAAATGCCTTATAAGACTATCAAGTCAGAAGCTTGAAACCCTAAATAGTCAACAGGAAATCATTTGCCTTCTATATGGTACTTAGTGCCTTATTAATGGCTTCTTTTTAAAAGTGAGGTTTTATCTTTGGTTAAAATTAAAAGACTGAGCAGTGTGCATTATCAATCATGTAAGTCCAGATAAAATGAATTTACCAGATCCTAATCTAAGAACAGGAATTAATCTCAGTGAGGGACTAGAATAGAGACTGGGGACCTGAAAGACATAACAGGAAGGATAAGGACTGGGACTCCGGGAGATGTAGGAACCCCAGGAGACATAATGAAACATAACAAGAAAAAAAGTCAATAAGATACCACGTCACTAACACCAGTTAATCTATGTTAGGACATTAGCCAAGAGTGACCAATCAAGACACGGCACCATCACAACTCAGTCATTAGACCCAAAACATGAGCATAACTATGAAAACCCCAAAGTCAGTTTTAACAGAGACAACCCATTTGGGATCCCTCCAAGTGGGGGCTGTACTGTTATCTGTCCTTGCATAAAACTTTTCAGTCTTGCCTGCTGCTGGCAGAAGTTAGCCTGTTTCCTTAACCTTGTGGCTTTGCACTGGAGAGCTGGGCTGTGATTTTTTTCCTTCAAAGATTTATTTTATTTAGCTATGCATACAAAGGTTTGGGTATAGGCCAGAGGTGGGAGTGTGTGAGAGGATTTACCAGAGACAGAGTGGGGAGCAGAACAGGTGGATTGACTGAATACTCTGCTGAAGGGAGCAGTAGGGCAAGACAGGAGAGGTCTGCTACCCTATGTTCAATCCCTGGCTGGGGATTGAACTCCTGCTGGAGTTGCTGCCAATAATAGCTTCATAATGCTATTATTCATAGTGCTAACCCCTTGCATCACCAGGGAGGCCCTGGGCTGTGTCTTTGAATAAACTTCCTTTGGCTTGCATACTGCTATTGTTTATGTGTGGCGTTTCAATTTTTTGTTACACCAGCTGTGGTTCTGCATTGGTCATATCATGTCACATCATATATTGGGGGTTCATCCACAACCACCTCCCAACCAATGCAACAACATAAATAAGGTAAGGATAGTGTGATGACATGGAACATCTAAGTATTGGGTAAGGGGTCTTCACAAAAAATAGACTTAGTATATGGGAATGACTAATAAGTTTTGATTTCATATAGGAGAAGTGGGGAACGCGATCACAGCATCAACCCACAGAAACTGACAATCATGTTAAAAGACATATTTTCCTGTCAATTGATTCAAATGCATTAAAAATACCTAGTCACCCACCCAGATGACTGCAGATACTAAGTTATAAATTCAATTAAATTCTGAGAGAAATGAAACATTTTTCAGACATAAAATACACACAGCCTATACCAGTCTTAGTTCCTCCATCAGTACGAGGAGAACGACCCCTCCAACTTCACCTGGAGCACTTGCTAGAGTCGCTGAGCACAGCGTGATGTGATTGATGTGTTTATCCTTGGCTAGCACTGCAATTATTCCAAATATGGTATGCTTCAACACAGCTATGTTTTCATAACAAATATAGTCCCTCGATCATGACAGGATGTAGTTCATATGCAGCTCAGTTTAATGTTAACCTTTTAACTATAAATTAGTTCTACAAGTGGAATTTCAACATTATTGGGGGGGATGCACAAGGAGATTCGTGTAGCAAAAGAATACAATTTGATAAAGGCAAATACACACAAAACACTGGAAAAGAAAAGCAGGCAATACAAACACGGACTGGCATTGGGATAGGGAAGGCATATGTAAAAATTTTTCTAATGACATTGGTGATTGAAAACTGACTTCTTGTTGGTAGAAATTAGCACCAACTGAATAGTTAAAAACAACACCAATTTTTCATCTTATAGTTCAGAAAGCAAGAGTCTGACACATGTCTCACTGGGCTAAAATCAAGGGGTCAGCAGAACTAACCAGGGGAGAACAGTTTCTTTGCTTTTGTCAGCAAGACTTCCCCTATTCCTTGGCTTATAGTCCCTTCCTCCATATTCCAAACCAGCAATATAGCATCCCTTTGACCTCTGCTTCTGTGCTCATATATTTTTCCTTTGACCATTTCTTCCAACTACTCTTAATTTTAAAGCTCCTTGGATCAAATTTCACCCACCAGGGTTATCCAGGTTAATCTCCCAATTTTAAGATCAGCTGATTAGCAATCTTCATTTCATCTGTAACCTTAATTCTCCTTTACCATGTAACCTGACATTCACAAGCTCTGGGAATTAGGATGCATACATATTCAGGGGGTTATTATTCTGATTGCAATAGGTAGTGATATTAATAAATGTGATTTGGGGGAAGATATTTTAAAAGGATACATGCCAACATTTGGAAAATTTGCATAACTCAGTCATTAAATATCTGACATTCAAAATCATAGGTGTATCCACACCTTGAGGACATAATATATCAGCAGATTGAAACTATCAAACTGGACTATCAAAATTTTGAAACTATCAAAATTTTGCAGAATATTTCATTGTTATTAAGTTTTGTTGGTGACAGATATGCAAACCCTAAGTGACTCTGAGGAGACCCTGTGGTATTTTAGTAATACGTTCTCACATATAAGGACATAGAACTCAGTCCAAATCCACAGCAGCAAAAACTGGACTTCTTTCTTATTGTGTTTGTCACCAGGTGACTATGCAGCTTTCAGACAGTTCCCTTAACCTCTCATGCTTCCTGATTCCTCCTCTCATCTGGGGATAGTCTTTGTGAGACTCAAAAGCAGTAATAACATATATGAAAAGACTCGATAAACTGTAAATTGTTTTATACAACTGACAGAGTCAGGGGAAAGATTTTTAGAGTAACTATTTCTCTCTCCCATTTTTCATCCCCAGCTCCAATCAGCCCAAGTACAACCAAAGTAAAAATCATAGTTTTTGCTATAAAAACATAGACTTAAAGTAGATTTATCTTACTCTTCATCCAATAAAACTGCTACTCCCAAGACAGCTATCTGTAGACATTCTACATATTTCTGTTCTTTGCTTTATTTAATATTCACAATATGATATTTATACAAGAAGAATTTGAAATGATCAGTGATAGAATTGTGCAATCAATTATTGTTCAATAAATATTTAAGTATTCCCTAAGTGTCTCACTCTGGACTAAGCAATGAAAATATAACAGTGAAAAGAACATACAAAAATACCTGCCCATCAAGAGCTTATTTTCTAATGGGAAGGAGGTGATGATAAACAGGTGAAAGCAGACACTTGAAGGAGGAAGTTGGGAACAGGTACCCCAAGCCCCAAGTCCACTTATCAGCCTGATTGAGAAACCCTTGGTTGGAACAAGGAACGCACCCTTCCCTCCTCCACCCCCAACAAGTCTGGGTATCCTATGTCCATTTATTAATCTGAGTATCAAACAATCCTGGACAGGGAGGGTCTCCCCACACACAACCCAGTAGAGAGTGGAATGTCCAGCACACCAACACAGTAACACAGTGCTAAAGAAACAGACCAAAGCTAGTTTCAGGAAGGTAGGTCAGGTGACATGGGCAAACTCTGTGGACTCCTGTAGCCTAAGAGACCCCCTTGGACCCAGTGGTAGTCCAGGAGACCCCGCAGGACAGGCCAATCAGCAGAGACTACCCCAATGGCCAATCCCTTACTCCTTGCCCACTGCACCCATATAAACTTCTGCTTCTTGCTACCTCAGTGGGTACCCACTCAGGACTTCTTTCCACTTGGAGAGCTTTCCTGTCCTCCCTCTTGTCTATCAATAAATATCTTGCTTTTCTGTATCTTTGGTCTCAATATTGAATTCTTTCCTCCTGGGAAAGTCTTCAGACTCTGGGCCTGCTCAAAAACTCCAACTCACTATGTCAAAGGGTAATATGAGAAAAAGACAGGAAGGGGATAGAGAATTCAGGGCATCACTGACAGAGTGCAGGGTGCAATGGAGTGATGGTGCACAGGTGAATTGGGGGTGGGAATTTCATGGAGATGAGAAATACACACTTTATAAAAATGAAAAATAATGAAATATAATAACGAACATAAAGATATGAAAGCAAAAAAATAGTAAATATTAATGGAGTCAAGGCAAGGCTTCACTACCATGATGATACCATTCAAGCAAGCTGATGTGGTTATCACAGAGAAGATGGTTTACAGCAGAGAAGACAGCAACCACACAAAGGTCCTGAGGCCTCTGGTATTGAGGGAACAGCAAAGAAGCCAGGGTACTTGGGGCTATAAATAGAGGGAGAGTAGTAAGACATGACTAAGAGAGAGAGTGCTGGGAGAAAACAGCAACACTTGGTGGTTATTCATGTCACCTACAGAAAGGCTCTGAGCAGATAACTGCATGAAAGGATGTAAGGGTTGAAAAGAATGATATGACTACTGTATGGAGAATAGACTACTCAGTAACAAATAAAGAAAAACCAGCTAGGAGGCTTTGGAAATAATATAGGCGATCAGAGTTGTAACCATAGAGATGGTGAGAGGTAGTCAGAGTCTAGCTATATTTGATGGTAAAATCTACAGGATTTGCTAAAGAATTAGATGTGAGTTACAAGAAGAAGAGAGGATGACTTTCAGGATTTAGTCTGAAGAGGTGGACAATGGGATAATTCACTTAGATGAGGTGGTCTATAGGTAGATAGGTTTGGGGTAGGTGAAAAGATTAGTAGTTGGTTTGGACATGTTAATTCTGAGATGCTGTTTTATTTCCAAGGCAGTCATGGAGGTAGTCAGATATCAAAGAGGTGTAGGCTGGAAATAAATTCAGATCCTCTCTATTTAAATGACACTTAGAGCTTACTTGACGCTAAATGATATCACCAAAATGATGAGTATGAATAGAGAAGGATTTTAAGCCCTAAAACCTGAACCTTTTAAACCAATAAAGACCCAGAGGAAAGGCTGAGAAGATGTGAGCAATAAAGTATAAGGCAAACCTACAGACTGTTGTGATCTCCAAGTGAATCAGAATCTAGCAGGGTATAGGCAGGGTTAACTATTTCAAATGCTGCTGAAAGGGCAAGTCAGCTGTTGTGCGGCTATGGAATTGAATACGTTCCCCAAGTTGAGGAGGTAATTTCTATCCAAAGGACAAAGAAGACATGCCCATTAATCACAATTAAAATTGGTAAGGGGCAACTTACATACAGGAGTTCTGAATCCCCAAGCCCACGGACAGACCTTCATTGGGTCTTGCACCCTCCACGTGGGTCTTCTTATACCCTGCTTAGTACATGTGATTGTTTTTGTGTAAGATTTTGATGCCAGATATCCAGGGGCATGCGCGTGTGTTTTTGTTCTAACATCGGCGGAGTTGTGTGGAGATCACTAGTACAGGTTAATACAGATGAAAGAAAGAATGGGAGAATTGGCTCTCTCCCCAAGTTAGAGCGGTTACTGGTCACAAGCCTAAGATAACATGGAGTCACTTTGGTTTTCCTACAAATGTAGATTAAGAATTAACGCTTGCAAAGGGAAATTCACTAATGCTGCACAAACAGGATGGTGATATTGTAAAATCCTAAATGAAGGAAGAGAATATGAATAAAAGAACTGGATATAGTAAGTGTAGATGACTCTTTTGAGAAGTGTTGCTATGAAGGAAGAAAAAAAAAATAAGAGCAGAGCCTCTCTGGTGGCGCAGCCGGTTGAGCGCCACACTGTAAAATATCCGTGGCACAGCAACATGAGTTCGATCCCTGCCAGCAGACCACATGGCGCAGCTGACCTCTCTTGCCTCGCCTGCTGCTCCCCTCAGCAGTGTACTTCAGTAGATCTGCCTGTTCTGCTCCCCACTCTGTCTCTGGTGAGTCCTCTCACCTCCAGATTCTGGCCTGTACTCCAGCTCTTGTATGCATAAATAAATAAATCTTTTTAAAAAAAAAATAAGGGCAGGAGAAGAAAATGGGATGGATGAGTTTTATTTTCTGGGGATTTTTTTAATATAAAATTTTTTAAATTTACATATATTTGACATCAATTGTATCCCCATGTATTCCCCATCACCGTAACACCAGTGCACCATCACCTCAGTCTCCCATGCTCCCGTCTGCCCTCCACCCTTTCTGGGGATGTTTTGAATTTTACATGGGAGTTGTGTTTATTGATACAAACTGTATTTATAATTCTTTATATGTGAGTAGTATGTAAAGTGTCAAAACAGGACGTGGAAGGTTTTGTTCTTCTCATGAACACGCTTAGCAGCTGCACAATAATGAAAGCAAGCACCCAAGTCTTACAAAGAGACTAGCATCCTGTTCCCCAATATGCAGCTATGAAGCAGATCTTAATAGGCTTCAGACTTTGAACACAAATGAACCCAATGGATTCAACTTTACTGAACTATGTATCATTTATTTTGTAACTGAAATAAGAGCATCAGGCAACTGGAAATCAATGAATTGATTTAAATATTATGCAAAAGATGGAGCTATTACTATGGGTACATTTTTATGATTTAAAAATCACATTTCAGCATTTTCTTTATGTCAGAGGCTATGACAGGGCAGCATTGATTAACACATTCAAACCCAATCATCAAGAAAAAGACTTGGAACTGCAAATTTCTCTTATAAAAGATGTCTTCCTAGGTCCATACTAAGTTCAAAGTTATTAAATAATGACTGTTGGGTTTGGGAGTTTTTTGGAGTATAATTTGTTTTTAACTTTTTACTAGGAAATTTTTCAAAATATAAAAAATTGCAAAAATAGAAAATGACTCTATATACTCAGCACCTAGCTTCAACCATTACCAGCTCATGGCAAAGCTTATTTCATCTAATTTCTCACCCATTTCTCTTCCTCCAAGCACTGAGCTACTTTCAAGTGAACCTCAAACATCAAAAACCACATACCTATATTATTTTCATGCCTAAAAGTTAGACTAGTTTCTTAATTCCATCAAACATCATCCAGAGCTAACATCTTCCTGACACGTGCCATAAATATTTTTTTTATAGAATTAGGGCCTTAGTAAGTTCTCCAAATGAACACATCATTTTTGAAAAGAACAAAATGGTGAAATTTAAGACTGTGTTTCTTATATGCTATTGCCAGAAACTATTTAATGTTATACTATATAGTATAAAACTAATATTGATTAAAATGTGAAAAGTGTATTTTTAAAAATCATTCAAGTAAGATCTAAGGAAGCTTCCAAATACTAAAGAGCATTTTCTCAAAATTGAAAGTGGGGATATGAATTAGAGCTGTCAAATACATTCATAGCAGACCTGAGAGTTTGTGGTTGAAAATACAAAAATGTATTTTAAAAAATAGATTTCTTCTACTGGATGACTTGGCTGTATCCTACAATGTGTAACCTCCTTATATTCTTGCAGGCATTCTAGCAGTGCCAGCTTAAACATCATTCCTCACTTCAGTCTAATTCTAAGAATCTATTCTCTTACTCATCAAACGAACTAAAGGAAAATGAAAAACAAATTTACACATTAGAAACTTTTGTGTAGGGCCTCCCTGGTGGCCCAATCGGTTAAGCAATGCACTATGAAGAAAACCACAGTCACTGCAGCACGAGTTCGATCCCTGCTGCCGGCCAGGGAGGTGACCTATATGGTACGACCTCTCCTGCCTCACCTGCTGCTCCCCTTTGCAATATATTTCAGTCAGTCTGCCTGTTCTGGTTCCCATTCTGTCTCTGGTGGATCTCCTCACCGCACACACCTCTGACCTGTACCCCAGTGCTTGTATGCATAATAAATAAACCTTTAAAAAAAAAAGAAAAGAAATTTTTGTGTAAATAAATTAAGTATCTTAATTGTGACTGATTCTGGTTTTAGGGGAAATTTAGTTGGAACAAAATAAAAACAATGTGACTGTAACCCATAAGATATCTGTAGTTAAGCAAATAACTACTTTAAATATAATTATACTAATTATTTTGTTTTTTTCACTGTCAGCATTATAGAGCATCAGAAAGGAAGAAACCTTCAAGATCCAACTCATGTTAGAGTTGAGGCAACTGAGGCTGAGTGACTTGTCTGGGGTCAAACTGGAAAGAATAGAAAAAAGGTTTCCACAACCCCCATCCTCACCTCTCCCACCACATACAGCTATTCACAGTCCAGCCATGGCTATCACTTTATTTCAAGGACCAGAGAAATTCTGGCAGGTCTGGGAGGGCTGAGATATTCTTTAAACTGTTTAGTTTCTCCCACTTGAGGGAGAGGCCCACAGACAGACCTCTTTGCTCTCCCTCCTGCTTCACTTAGCAGTATATTTCAGTAAACCTGCCTTTTCTGTTCACTAGGTCTCTGGTGAATTCTTTCACCCCCACCGCTGCTGGCCTATACCCTGATTATTCTGTTACATTCTTGGCACCCAGGATATGGCAAAGAAGGGGGCCACCTGGTCTCCACTCTTACAAAGCTTTCCTCTAACTGGGGAGGCAGACAATAAACTGACCTGAAAAAAAAAAAAAAAAAAAGGAAGAAGACAAAGATAGAAAGAAGAAAGGAAAGGTGAGGAAGTTCCAATTAGTTCCTGAATTTGGAGGAGCGGTGTGAGCAAGGGGTGCAAAATTAAGAACTACCTCTCCTCACCCAGAAAGGAAACAACCTTAAAAACCCCAGGGCCTTTCTGCTCAGAGCAGCTCTGCCACTTTCTGAGCATGCCCCCTGCTGCTGCAGGGTTCTCTCCAGGGGCTTCCAGAGATTTAGTTGCTGGCTTCCTTCAGGTGCCTGGTGAAGTTCTTTTCTCCAGAAACCATGGAACCTGGGGTGTCAGTAGTCCTCAACAAAACAGAAGGAATCTGGTCCCCAAACCAGATCCCCTGCTTACTAGGCCCTTCCCCTGCAGTGATGTCACTCTGGGTCCCAAATGGCCAAGTGACACCTGATTCACAGCTGAACTTTCTGCTGAAATTTACACTTCCTCCTGGTATAGCAACCAGGAGAAGAACCATTCTTAAATTGTTGTTTGTGTTGTTGGCAAGAAAAATGAACTCTCTTACACTGCTGGTGGGAATGCAAGCTGGTCCAACCATTATGGAAAGCAGTATGGCGGTTCCTCAATCTACTAAGAATGGAACT
>JAGFMF010012298.1:1099803-1138812 GCA_019455555.1 Galemys pyrenaicus
GCCTGTTCTGCATCCTGCTCTGTCTGGTGGATTCTCTCACCACCCCACACCTCTGGCCTGTACCCCAGTGCTTGTATGCATAAATAAATCTTTAAAAAACAAAAAGGGTAGAATTTAGAGAAAAGTCTGTATCAATGCAAAGTCATTAAACTTTAGATTGTATTATAGTCATGTAAAATTTTTCCCATTGTTAGGAAATAAACATGAAAGTATTTTGGTACATAGGGTGATCATGTATGTAATTTAGGTAAATTGGTTCAGAAATAGTTTATTAAAAAGGATGCATATATACATATATTGTTAGGGGTCCATAAACAAGCTATACCTCTTTGCAAGATGAAAAGAGTTTTGGTGGATCATGGTGATGATCATACAACATAAATATGTTTAATGTCACTAAACAGTAGTTAAAAATGATTAAGATGGCAAATTTCATGTATACATCTTACTGTAATTGTTTACAAAATGACATCTATTCATATAATACAACATCTATATGAGAGGAAGGAGCAAATGGGATAAAATAATAATATCTGAGTAAAGAGGGTCTGGGGACCCTTTGTACTATTTTTTCTTTGGGCAATTTTTCTTTAAATTTGAACTTGTTTCCGAATAAAATTTTACATATAAATAAATTCATGGAGACCAGTCAGAGCTACTTTGTGGTTCTGCTGTAGGAGAGGGCTGCCTGGGCCTTGCTTTTCTCCCTCTCCCTCTGTTCTGGAACTCTGCAGTCACACTTTCCATCAGCTTTTTGCCATGAACTTCACTGACTAGGCTGGTTCCATTCCTTAAATGAACTGACCTGCTGGACCTGAAGTGGCTGTGCAATAAAGAGCACTGGACAAGGAGCCCAGGGACCTGCACTGTGGTCCTGGCTCTCCCTGTACCATCACGGAGGACATGAACCCTTAGCCGGGAATCTGTCTAAAGTCCTTAGTGAAAGGGTTTTATGTCTGACGTCCACCGCTTCTCAGAACTGGACCACTGATGAAGCAGTAGGCAATAGGTCTGCAATGATACAAACACAGATTTGAAGTCATCCATGTGTTACTTTTCCTTCTTTGTTACTAAACTTTTTTTTAAAAGATTTATTTATTTATGCATACAAGCACTGGGGTACAGGCCAGAGGTGCCGGGAGGTGAGAGAATCCACCAGACAGAACAGGGGGCAGAACAGGCAGATGGACAGAAACACACTGCTGAGGGGAGCAGCGGGCCAGGCAGGAGAGGTCTGCTGTGCCATGTGTGTCCCCTACCTGGCCGGCAGCAGGGATCGAACTTGTGCTGCAGTGGCTCTGGTTTGCTTCATAGTGCATTGCTTAATGCACTGTGCCATCAGGGTGGGCCCATAGAACTTTTTTTTTTATGTATGTTATCAGGACACATTCTGGGGAATCTAGAGGGGTGTGTGGGGGGGGGGAGATAATTAAAAGTAACACCTTTCATTGTATTAACTAAATACCTTTTAATAGTCAAGTAATGTTGTTACAAACCCTTGGGGCTAAGCCCCAGACAGGTTCTTTTTCTACTCAGAATTATTTTTGCCCAGTTTGGCAATGCAAGTGAAAACTATTCTCCAATCAAGGAATGGAGAAGAGTGAGCCTGTGCTTAAAAGACAGCTCCCAAGCAAGGGGATGTCAGATCCAACATGGGGAAGAATTGCACATCATGGCACTAGGATGAGGTTCCAGAGGACATGCATACATGACATCTCTTTTGCACCAGCCACCTTTGCACACATCTCTTGCATTAAAAACCCCATTGCCTTTTTGAGAATGACTTATAACAGGGTAACCCCCCAGGGAAAGGGGAATTGGAGCTGGGAGGTGGGGAAAGCTAAAGAAGAGAGGGAGAAAGAAGGAAGGAGAGCAAAAAGAAGACTTGGAGGAGGCCTATGGAGCAGAGAGACATGTGAAGCTGCACTTGCTTCTTGGCCTAGTAGGACTTGTATGAGGGATTTGGAGGACATGGAAGGAGACACTTGAAATAGACAGAGATATGGATAAGAGACCAGTGGGAAGGCTGACAATGGCAAGCTTTATCTTGATTTTAATTTTGTTCTTTTCCTTTCAGACTTTCTTGACTCCTTCTGCCCCTTTCCTAAGGGACCCCACCAGAAGTTACCTTAGACCTGTGGCAGGCTTTTGGACCTCAGTCGCCTGCTTTGAACCAACGCTATTTGTCTGGACATTTACCCATGAGGAGATGGCTAGCTTTGGGTGCTTGATTTGAAAACTATGTTCTTTGTCTTTCTGTTCTCGCTATTGCATACTAATTATATCAAGGTTTCTTTTCACTGAAGGTCTCATGCGCCAGAGTATGTTTTGTGTTGATGCAGCAGATGGTAGAAACTATTTGAAGCAGGCAGTTTTGGAGAGCCCAGGGAACCCTTCCATCTGCCCTGTAACAGACTGATTTGCTCCATTCTGAAGTTACTAACATTCTGCCTTGGCCTCTGTAAGCAAGTGTAGCTCAGAGGGGCATAGTTACTGGAGTAGATGGGCCTTTCCTTTGACAGGTGACAACATTCAAGTAATCCCAAGTCCAAGTCTATTTTCACCTCCCAAATGACTCTAAGACAATCTGATTGACAATCTTATTCCAATTTTAAAAATGAGTAAACTGGCTTCAACAAAGCAAATGACCCACAGTTAATCTCTGGTGGTTCATAGATTGGAATCCAATTTTTTTTATTGTTTTTGATTCTGACTTGATGTTCTTAACAATCAAAAATTTCAAAGTGCATGAGATTTCTTCTACAAAATGGCAGGTCTGTATGTTTCAAATGTATCACCGATATGAAAGGTAAAGGAGAACTGAGACTATACTTTCTAAAATAAAGAAAATTAGAGGGGTATGATAGCAACTGAAGTGTGGTTATAGATTGGATCTTCCTTGGGGGAAAAATTGCTTCTGTAAAAGACATCATTAGGACAGTTTCCAAAATTACAATTTGTGCTGTATTTTATATAATATTATTTTCTTGTAAAGTTTTCAATATTTGGTAATTACACCATGGCTATTTAAGGGTATGCCCTTGTTCTTAGGAAACATATGGAAGCACTTAGGGTTGAAAGGTCATAATCTCTTACTTTTGATTGGTTCAGAATTTTTTTGGTTCATCAGTTTTTTTATATTCTTGGAGGAAAAGGCCTTCTTCTCCTTCCTCCAAAGCCCATGTCTTCATTTTTTTTTTTCTTAAAAAAAAGGGAAAAAATGAAGGGTCATTTGTTTTGTTTTTTAGCTGTTAGCTAAAATTGTTATAAATTCCATAGATAGAGGTGGACAAAAAGAGTACGAACAATAGAGTTAGGTACCAAGGAAAGGGAGCAGACCACAAGTTAGAAAGAAAACATTAGAAATAAAGAAAATAATAAAAATACATTAGAATATTATAACTACATTACATAGAGAGAGATGTGGCAAAATTTGAAGTTTATTTTGCCTTCTTGTAGCTTTTCTGGACTTGAATTTTTTTTAGGAGAAAAGGCTCAATAAAATAAGCAAGAAAACATCTGCAACAAAAGGACTTCGAAAGTGTCATGTTGTTCTTCCTGTGATTTTCACTATTAAAAGAATAGTACCAACTAGTGCTCTACTTTCTATTCATTTGTCTACCTTTACTACAATATACTATTTTCATCTTTCATTATTGAGAAAACTGATAGCTCACAGAAGTAGATTTTCCAAGACACTCAAAAAAACTAAAATTTGGACACTTCAACACTAACATAATTTTTCAGGCCAAAATATGCATATATTTAATATATTTATGATATTTAGATAAAATGTAAGGAATTCTGATGAGTCTACTCATTTTAGTGGCCAAATGTTGCAACCTGCAAGGACATAATCATTTACCTTGAAGGGTACTGAGATATGGAAACCTTTCTGCAGCTAATCTAGAGGCCCCTGACCCTGAGTCCTTCTGGAGGAGCTTCAGGACCATTCAGACTGCAGCCACTGGAAATTCAAGGTCACCAGCTGGACAGACTATCCTCAGCAGCCAACAATGCCTAGGACTCTAAATTCTACTTTTCCTTCATTCTTTTCTCCATATCCTTGGAGATAAAGATCTTCCCTCCTCAGCTCCCGTGTCTTCATTTTGCTAAAAAAATTATCGAAGGTTGTTTGTTTTGTTTTGTGTTTACTGTTATCTATTGTTAAAAGTTCTCATGGATAGAGATGGGCAAGAAGAGAAACAATAATAGAGTTGGGTGCTAAGGAAGTGGAGCAGGCCACAAGTTAGAAAAACACTAGAAATTGTCCACAAAATTGTGTGTGCTCACAGACATACATCAGAGAGCAAGGAAATACATGAGACTATGTACAGGACCAACAGTAACCAGCTTCCACCTCTTGTGCCTCAGTGGGAGAAGGTCTGTTGTGACAAGATAAGAGATAGTTTTCCTAGTATCTGGGGGATTCTAGGGAGCATCTGGGGACAGATAGATAGATAGATAGATAGATAGATAGATAGATAGATAGATAGATAGATAGATAGATAGATAATCTATGTAGACAGATATCTAAGTACCTCCCATTTTCTCCTCAGTACAGAATGACTCTCTGGGGAGGCAAGGTCTCCCACCCAAGGCCTAAGAGTAGTGTTAGTAGAAGATTCCTTTATATCCACATAGAAGATTCTAATATATTCCACATATTAGGAAAAATGCTACTATTCTAATAAGCGTTTATTCAACAATCACTGTAGTGCTGAACACTGGCAATTTTCAGACAGCATCAGCCCTCCAGGACAAAGCAATATCTAATAGCGGTGTCCATGGGCAATGTTGGGCCCTGATCCTCTTCTCTTTAGGGTCATCCAGTTAGACTCAATGCCACATGATGGGGAAGTTTCTGTATTGAGGTAAGTGTTGAAAGGTGAACAAAGAGTTTGCCAAACAGGAACCAGGATATATGATCAATGCAACATTTTGAACCTAAGATATGTACATGTATAACAGATATGTATATGTATAACATATACATTGTCATGGCTGTCACATAAAAAGCTGGTGGCAGACCCAAAGGGAAGGACAAGCCAATGAGAAAACTTTTTCTACGTAGCATTTTGAAGGCATCATCCTTCTCAAAGAAGGTGTCTTTGGAATATGTGCACTAAAAGATCTGAGTAATCATGGATAAAATGGCACATGGTCAAGGGTACTTTAATGCATTTTCATATTCAAATAAGTATATGTAATAGGATAGCAAATTTATATAGGGCCTTTCAAATAAACCACAGAACTTTCAAGATATCACTATTTTAAGTGCTTCAAAGTTTGTACCATCCCTGGGAGAATACATTTCTTCCCTTTGCTCTATAAGCCAGTTCTTGATCTTCAGCTGTGCAATTATTGAGGTGTGTGTGGCACTCTGGTACTTTGTGCTTGACTTTAGGTTTTCATTTTTATTTTATTTTTTTAAATATTTATTTATTTATGCATACAAGAGCTGGGGTACAGGTCCAAGGAGGTGAGAGGATTCACCAGAGACAGAGTGGGGAGCAGAACAGGCAGACTGACTGAAACACATTGCTGAAGAGAGCAGCGGGCAAGGCAGGGGGGTCCCTGCCATGTGGGTCCCCTCCCTGGCTGGCGGCAAGGATCGAACTTGTGCTGCAGTGGCCGTGGTTTGCTTCATAGTGCATTGCTTAACCCACTGTGCCATCAGGGAGGCCCTAGGTTTTCATTTTTAAAACCAGGACAACATTGTAGTACTCATTTTATTAAATCTACTTCTGTTGTATTTCTTCCATTTGTATGCTTATACTTATTTTGAGCACAATTATTTTTACTTTGTTCTTTTTTTAAAATTAGCTTATTTATTTTTAACTGTGGTAACATTTGGGTACCCCCATCAAGTCTTAACACTATAGTGCATGTACCTGCAACTCACCCATACTCCACCACCACAGTCCTCCCCATCTCTCTGTCTTTCTCCTCCCTCACACCCTCTCTCCTTTGTGTCTTAGTTCTCTAGACAGCTGTTATTAGTTACTGTTATTCCACTTATTAATGACACCATCCGGTATTTAGCTATTTTATTCTGACTTATTTCTCTTAGTATTATCCTTTCAAGCTCCATCCATGTTGCTGCAAATGACATGAGTTTACCTTTTTAGATCACTGAGTAGTATTCCAGTGTGTACATAGACCACACTTTCTTGATCCCCTTAAGAAGTGAATCTACTCATTAAGTTTTCTCAGGCACTTAGGTTGTTTCCATAATTTAGCTATAGTAAATAATGTTGCAATAAACATGGGAGTGTGAGTCTCCTTTCAAATTAGAAACAATCTTTCAGCTTTCATATAGTTTCCTTGTATGTTACCTCTTTGCAAGGTTTAAATCTTTATCCTTTCAGTTTTGGCTTCTTTTGGAGGGTGGGGAGTGATTAGTATATGATATATGAAAACCAAATCATTTTTTTCCCCAAACTGCCAATTTTCCCAGCATACTTTGTTTGTTCAGGGTATATCCATTATCATACACCAAGTCCTTTTACATTTTCAATTCTATTTCTGGCCTATTTATTCTCTTTGGAGCTTTGGTAGTAATTGCATGAAACTTAAAACAGACAGCTTTGCAATAGCCCTCAGTCAGAATTCTTTTCAGCTAAAGGCTACATCTGTCTAACTTGGACAAAGAAGAAATTGGAACAGATATGGTAGATTCCAGAGTCAAAGGAAAGCTGAACAATCAGACAGAGCAAAAGTCTAAATGGGTGACAGGAAACAGACACTCTCAGGGCACAACCTTTAGGAAAAAAGAGTTTTGTTTTTTCAGTCCTTATGTCACCAAGTCAGAACTCAAACTGCAGGGAGATTGATTCCACTGAGTCAGCCTGGTCACATGAGCACCTAAGTCAAACCAATGTCATCAGAGGAAAAGAAAACAATGTCAAGTCAAATATTACTAGAAATGGAAGCTAAGCAAGTAAAAACAACTGGAGGCCACAAAAGAAAGTTCTCTGGGCAGGGGGCAAAAAAACATTCATTGAGAATAACAGAATTTCCCTGAAGCCAAAATATTGTCCCTTGAATTCCTGAAGATCTATATAAAAATCAGCCACATGGATGAACATCTAGTCTGAACAAGGGTATAATTTACTATGTAAACTTAATCCATTTGGGAAACTTGTATGAATATGGAATTTGGAGACATAAATAATGGATTGAAGTTAGCTATTTACTGGTTTTTGTTCTTGGACAACTCATTCAGCCTCAGTGAACCTTCGTTGTTCATCTTTAAAGTAAAAATAAAAAGGATGTTAAATGTTAGCATGTAGAGGACAGAACTCTATAATTGTAGCAGCCTATGTATCAGTTTTTGTTCTTGTTATTATGAGAACATTTTCTTGGTAAAATGTTTCAAAATCATGTAATCCTTGTGTTCAGAATGTTTTTCTTAAATTTAACTTAAATTTCTGTTAACATTAAAGGTCACTGTTCTTAGTGAAAATAAATGGATCCATGCAACATCACTCAGTCTATCAAAAAGCCAAAAATCACAGAGTCAAACATGATTTTGCTGGGAGGGGAGTTGACTACCAGCCCACCCTTCTCATTTCACACATAAGCCAACTAAGGTCCATATGTTGAGACATGAATCAAGATGATACTGTTGGCAGAAGGGGAAGCCTAAAGTACAATCTAAGTCTCTGGACTACAGGTCAAGGGTTCACAACATTATACATCTAGAAAGATGAGAAGTGCTATAATCAAGAAACCCTATCTCTACTGTATATAAGATTATAGATCAGATTGTTTCTTGGAGTATACATTCCCCAAGATTTATTTATCTCTCTGTTTATCTATTTACCTATATTTATTTTAATTTTTAAATTATTTTTTATCTTCTTACATCATTCATCATTGGTCATCTTTGTATAATTATTGTTCCCCTTATGCCAGGCCCTCTCACTAATATTCTACCCCTGAATCACCACCCCACTCCCTCGTGTCTCCTCCCCACCCCAATCATTCTAACTCCTCCCTTGAAGCACATCCTAGATTGATGCTTGGCCCACGAGCTTTGTATTTTTTCTGGAAACTTGTCCTTTTCCTGGTTGAGGACCTGTGCTCCTGGATTGCAGTAGACCAATCTGTTCAAACTCTCAGGAGCAACTGCAAAGCAGAGGGTAAGGCAGAGCCTTTCTGCAAACTCTTGTAGAACAGGTGGGTGGGGTGGTTTACTGGACTCCTTGATTTTGGAACTCCCTGTGGTGTAAGGGAACTGTTCTGTTTTCTTCAGACCTGTGTGGTCTCTGGGCTGCATGCCTCTTCATGCTCACTAATTATCACATCCATTCCAATGACTGTCACATGATACTTCTGAGTCTTATAAATCTGACATTGAAAACCCAATTCCCAGTCAATGTTGATGGGAAAGTTCTCAGTGGGAACAGACTCCAGCAGATGGTTGGTCCAGCTCTTCCCATCTTCTTTTGTGGTTTCTAGTCCTGCCCTGGCTCTCCAGTCACATCTCTGATGTTTTCCTCCCCCAGTTAAAAATGGAGGAAGCCTCACTCACTGTGCACACATCTTTGGACTAGGGGTTTGGTTCCACAGATCCCAGAGATATTGTAGCTGGAACTCATGTGAGAGGTTGCCACACCAGCTCTTCCCTCAGTCTTATCTCCTGTGGTTCCAAACATGCTGTTTGGGTCTACTCCAGGCAATGACTGTGTCCAGACATTTGATTTGTCCCTCTCACTTCCTGGAGGTCTACAGCAGGAATGCCTGAATTGTAGATGCTTTGTATCGATCTGATTGAAGAGGGGGTCAGAGCAGAGGGGGACCCCCCACTCTGCTCCGTATCCACCCATCTATGTCATAGGAACATTCCTCAAGATTTAACAAATATTGTACATGATAGGACACCATAGCTAAATTTGTGAAATGTTAGATAATTTGTAGTTCAACAAGATTATCCACAAAGTCTTAAGTCTTTGTACCAACATACTATTATATTATATATCTAAGAAAAATTCACATTTTTAGAACTTTAGACTCCAGGAACAGATGGCTTTTGCTCAATTACTGTCTCCAGTAACTGTCATTCTAAGTCAGTCATTTTGTGCTTGTTTCTGTATATTGAAAGTTAGGACAATAAAGGTAGCTACTTTACTGGATTATTCAATGAGTTAACACATGTGAAGTATTTGTAACATTACAGACTCATAGTAAACACTAGAAAAGAGTCTGTTATTGTAATTATGATTATGCTATTGTTATTGTCATTTCAATTGTTATTTTAAAAAATGATTCATTAACACCTCAATTCAAGATCACATGTAGCAACTTGAGAAGCTGTTCTAGGTCAATGATTACTCTCCTTGGTGGATTTTCAACTGATACATTGCCACCTTCCATTCCTACCCCTCCCCCCACACACACACCTGAGATTCTGATGCAACTGACCACAGTGAGGCCCAGGAATTTTCCTTAATCCTAAAAGCAGGAGAGATGAGTGATTGGAGTTCAGGTTGGAGAACCACTAATCATACCAATGTTATTTCGTTAAAGTATGCATTTCACAATTCCAGGAAGTTTTTTCCCTTCACACTTTGCAAACTTTGGAGATGTAAGGGGAGACAAGAGAGTCACAGTAGAAATCCAGCTTGACTAGTGGCCTTCTCTGTGGTCCAGCAAGTCAACTGGCTGTTAACAAACCACATAGGTATTATAGTGGTTTAAGGCAGCTGTAAAGAAATCCAAGGGAAGCCTTTCAAAAGAGTTAGCTTCATAGTACAGGACAGCACAGACAAGAGAAAAAGAATGAATCTGGGTTAATATATAAAATTGCACAGAAGCTAAATGTAGTTCACTATTTGAAGATATGGGCAGTTTCCCTGCCATGTGAGTTATAATGTTTTGTGACCCCCCATCCTTCCCCGGCAAAACAGTGTTGACCCATAATTCCAGTTTCCCTAAGGTTCACTCACAGAAGAATTGTCAGGCCTTTGGATGTTTTCCCATGGAGGTCAATGTGGTACGCCATGTTCCTCACTCTTGCATTCTCTGTATATGTGCAGGGGCGTTTATATTTGTTTTTCTATCAACTAGTAGTGTTAGATTGTTTCCTTTGTCGCAGTGTAAATACATAAACCTAATTTCACAAGTCACTGAAAGAGTACCAGTAGAACACACGGTACTCATTTTTATGGTCATTTCTTGTTGCTGAAGGAAACCACAGGGCACCAAGGAGAACTCATGGTCATTCCTCTACTTCCCTCCAGCCTGTGCAAACTTTGGAGTCTTAAGGAGAGACAAGAAAGGCAGGCTAGACATCCAGCAGAATCCAGAACAACAGAAGATTTCCTTCATCAGTGAAGCCAAAACTTCCCCTTGGAGAAAGGGAAAATTTGGTCTCCACCTTTTAAGAGTCTATCTTATTATTATATAACATTTTATATATATAATGACATAATCTGGTCTCTACGTTTAAGAGTCTATATAATATTATTATTTTTCTCTTAATCTTTCATGGAAACAAATAGATTAACTTGAAAATGTTATCTTTTGTCCACACACAGAAAAAGAGTAATGGCAACATGCCTCAAAAGATTGGTTTACCATACTACACTATTTTGTAAACTGAATATGGCTATTGAACATATTGTGAAAATTAAATTGGTTGTGGCATTTAAAAATTGAATTGATTTAAATTATTCCAACTCAAAAAAATCTGCTGAGCATAATTTATTTACATAAGGTTTGAAAGATATTGTCCTTGTTTTTAATCGTATTTGTCAGCATTGTGCTGATTACATTGTCCAATAAAATCCATGCTTCATTGTTAACTTTATGGAGGTGAATGTGTCACTTAAATCATAACCAGAATTGAAACCAACATGGGAGAAGTCAGCTGATATGGTATTACTCTGTCCTCTCAAACCTTACTAACTAGAAGGAACTAAAAGTTATTAAATTGATTATAATACCATAAATAACCATAAAATAATGGATTTTTTCCCTGAGCACACATTTTCTCTCTCTCTTATTCCTAATGTAGGGGTAAGTAGAAAGGACATTTTCATCCAACCACTCCATGTGGGCTCTCATCCAGTAAAAGGGACATGGACACTAAAGAATGATCCTACAAAACCCTAAAGATATCATTTCCCATTAGCACAGCATGCATCCTATTCCTGGTAGTGGAATTAGGCCATCTAATGTGACAGCCTAGTAATGAGAACATAAAAATTAATACACATCTTCAAGATGAGTTTCAAGTTCCAAGAATCAACTGAATTCTTTTTAATAAGATAACTGGTAGAAAAAAAAACTAGGAAGCTCTTGGTGAAAGAAGAAAGAATAATGTTATATTTAATTTTTATGTATCAAATTGGCTAGTCTCTGGTACCCAGATATTTGATGATATATTATTCTAGGTGTTCTGTGGAGGTATTTTAGATAACATTAACATTTAAATCAGTAAATTTTATGTAAAGCACATCATTTTTCATAATATAGATGGGCCTTACCCAATGAGTTGAGACCTTAATAACAAAAGACTTACCTCTCCACAAGAAGAAAGAATTCTGCCAGCAGATTACTTTTGGACATGAACTGCAGCATCAACTTTTCTTCAAGTGCCCAGCCTGCTGACCAGCCCTGCAGATTTTTAAATTCCCAACTCCTACAATCATATTAGCCAACTCCTTAAAACCTCTCTCTCTCTGAACTGTAGGATATATATTTTTAGTTATCCTATTGGTCTCTCTCTCTCTCTCTCTCTCTCTCTCTCTCTCTCTCTCTCACACACACACACACACACACACACACACACACACACACACCAGTTATCCTACTGGATTTATTTCTCTGGAGATTCCTGACTCCCTGACTAATACAAATAGTAAGGGGGTTGTAAGTGTCACTTGGAAGTAAGAATGTGGGAGAGAAGGAATGAGCCTGAGGAGATGACTCATTAAGTTAATGTATCTGTAATGAGTGGAACAACAACACAGATATCAGACCATTCCAGCCTTCTTCCAGCTGTGATACAAGGTTTTATAACAAGGCCAAATCACTTATCCACCATTAGCCAGCATGCAGTAAGAGGAATCTCAGATGACTCATCCCTGTTCAAATCAGTTTGAACCTCCAAATTGTTCCTGCTTTGTTTCTTAAATGTATTTAAAAGTATAGGGAAAGAAAAATAACATCCCCTTTAACTTTCTATATTCTTGAGACCCTCTTTAATTAAAAAAAGAGAGATTAACAGAAGAAAAACATTTAATTTCATACAAATATATGAACATACAGGAGTTCCATAAAGTATGAGAAGTGACCAGAGCAAAGGAGTTCCCACTCAACCTCCCTCTCTCCAGTAGTCTCAAATCTGCCATCATATTTCTAGAGTTTATATTGGTTTAGTTTTGTCAGTTCCTTTGTGTTTTACTTTTTGTTGTCAATTGTTTTCTTTATTCCACATGTGAGTGAAAAAATCTGGTATTTGTCTTTTTCTCTGTTTAGACAAAGAAATAAATTTGTGAAGAATTGGCAAGGCAATGGGGTTTGTGTCAGGGTTAGTAAAATGGTGAAGTGATAAGGTTTGTTTACACAACCTTCTCAGCTCTAAATTACTGAAAGCTGGTGATCAGGATGCCTTTTGCACTCTTGCTCCAGGGAAAGTACCTTTCACATGGAGGATTTAAGTCCTGCTTTCAGGGGGCAACTCAGGATCAGAGTGTTTCTCTTGTACCAGTAGTTTCCTAAATACTATAATTTCAAAATAATCAATACACCAAATACATGTTTGGGGGTCATATGTTCTGAATCCATATGTTAATTAGTCTCTGGTTCCATTCCTGGTTACCACCTTATCCCTCACCATCACCATCCTTCCTATCACCTGATGACAGATTTGGCTTCTTCAGCCAAGTCTTGGTTATCTTCCACGAACATGTTTTGATTTGTCCTCTAGCTTTTCCACTCTTGAAATGTCTCTACACAGTTCTTAATCTCTAGCCACATCCCTAGAAGGCTGACCATTCATTAAGGAGACACTCATACCTGTACTTCACTTTAGTACCAGGTTTCCCATCCCTTTCTCTCCCCAGTTTATTGAGGTAATGACAATAGTTTCACACTTCATCAAATGTATGTCAACACCCACTCTCACTATCCAGTTACCCACAGTCCTTTACCATAGTCCATTGTGTCTCCTCCCAAATTTGTTCCCACTAAACCTCCCTCCATCTCTTGTAATCTCAATTCTGTTATCATATTCCTAGAGTTTATTTTGGTTTAGTTCTGTCAGATCCCTTGTGTTTTATTTTTTATTGCTGACTGTTTTCCTTATATTCCACATATGAGTGAAATCATCTGGTATTTGTCTTTGTCCTTCTGACTTATTTTGCTTAGCCTAATCTCCTCCAGTTCCATCCATGTTGTTGTGAATGGCAAGAGTTCTTAATTTTTTTTAATAGCTGAGTCCTTTCCATTGTCTATATGGAATTCATCTTAATGCACTCTGACAATGGATATTTAAGTTGTTTCCAAAACTTTGTTATTGTAAACATGCTGCAACGAAAGAAGTACATATATCTCTTCAAATTAGTCATTTTGTATTCTTCAAGTGGATACTAGGAGTGTAATTGTTGGATGGTTTGGTAGATCTATCTTTAATATATTGAGAAACCTCCATACTGAGGCTGGAACAATCTACATTCCCACTAACAGTGAATGAGGGTTCTGTTTTCTCCACAAACTTGCCAACATTTGCTTTTTTGGCTTTTTGTTGTTGTTGGTTGGTTGGTTTTTTGGGCCATTCTCACAGAAGTGAGGTGGTATTTCACTGTGGTTTTTATTTGCATTTTTCTAATAAGTAGTGTGCTTGTTTGTTTGTTTTATTAGATTCATTTAATTGTATTTGACATCATTTGTAGTCCCCAGGGAGTTCCCACCACCATTTCACCTGTGCACCATCACCTCAGTCCCTTGTGCTCATTATGCCCTCATTCCCATCTTTGCACTCCCCTCCCTCCCCCCACCATGATCCCTTTGGTTTATCTTTGACCTTTTGATCTTGTTGAGTTTTTTGTTTGTTTGTGGTTGTAATTGCCCATTCCCTAGAGCTTGCTCTTGTTTTTTTGTTTTCTTCTTTTTTATTTTTTGTTGTAGTTGTTGTTCTTTCACATTCCTCCTAAAAGTGAAGCCATCCAATATTTTTCTCCTGCCTTCTGACTTGTTTCACTGAGTATAACTCCTTCTAGCTCCTTCCATGTTTCTATAAATGGTCCTAGTTTATCATTTTTGGTTGCTGAATAGTATTCCATTGTGTATATGTACCACATATTCTTGATCCAGTCATCTACTTTTGAGCATTTGGGTTCTTTCCAGGTCTTACCAATTAAATGGTGCTGCAATAAACATAGGGGTACAGGTACTCTTTTGGATTGGTGTTTTTGTGTACTTTGGGTAGATCCCTAGGAGTTGTATTGCCAGGTCATATGATAGTTCTATTTTTAGTGGACTGAGGAACCTCCATATAGCCTTCCACAATGGTTGGATTAACTTGCATTTCCACCAGCAGTGTACTAGGGTTCCTTTTTCTCCACATCCTCACCAACATTTGTTGTTGTTGATTTTTTTGATATATGCCATTCTTACTGGTGTAAAGTGATACCTTATTGTGTTTTTTTTCTGTTTGTTTGTTTTAAAAGATTTATTTATTTATGCATATAAGAGCTGGGGTATAGGCCAGAGTCCAGGGAGGTGAGAGGATTCATCAGAGTGGGGAGTAGAACAGGCAGACTGACTGAAACACACTGGAGCAGCGGGTGAGGCAGGAGAGATCTGCTACGCCATGTGGGTCTCCTCCCTGGCCAGCGGCAGGGATCCAACTCATGATGCAGTGGCTGTGGTTTGCCTCATAGTGCATTGCTTAACCCACTGCACCACCAGGGAGGCCCCTCTCATTGTGGTTTTAATTTGCATTTCCCTGGTTATGAGGGATGTTGAACATTTTCTCATGTTCCTGTTGGCCATGTGTATGTCCTCTCTGGAGAAGTGTCTTTTAAGTTCTTCTGCCCATTTTTTTTATTGGGTTTTTACTTTGTTTTTCTTGAGTCCTATGAGTTATTTGCATATCTTTGTGATCATACCCTAGTCCGTTGTGTGGAGCACAAAGAATTTTTCCCAGTCAGTGGGGTCTTTTTGTTTTATTTAATGTTTCCTTTGCTGTACAGAAGCTTTTTATCTTGATGTAGTTCCATCTGTTTATCTTCTCTCTCATTTTTATTGCTTTGGGGGATGCAACCCCAAAAGCACTATTGAGAGGTATGTCTTGCAGCATTTTACCTATGTTTTCTTCTATATATTTTATAGTTTTAGGTCTTACATTTAGGTCTTTTATCCATTTTGAGTTGATTTTTGTACATGGTGTGAGATAGTGATACAGTTTCATTTTTTTTTTTTTGGATATGGTGGACCAATTTTGCCAGCACCATTTATTGAATAAGCTGTCTTTGTTCCATTGCATATTCTTTGCTCCTTTGTCAAAGATCAGGTGTCCAGAGTCGTGTGATTTTACTTCTGTGCTTTCTATATGGTTCCATTGATCTATGTGTCAGTCTTTGTTGCAGTACCATGCTGTTTTAATTACATTTGCTTTGTAGTAGAGTTCGAAGTCTGGGAGCATGATTCTCCTTCTTTCTTGTCAATAGAGCTTTGGCTAATCAGGGTTTTTTTGTGTCTCCATATTAATTTCATCAATATTTGGTCTATTTCATTAAAGAATTTCATTGAGAATTTTAGTGGAATAGCATTGAATCTGTAAATTGCTCTAACAAGTGATGTTGAAGTTTTTTTATGTTTCTGTTGGTCATCTGTATGTTTTCTTTGGAAAAGTGTCTATTTAGAATTTCTGCCCATTTTTTATTGGGTTTGGTTTTTTATTTGCTGTTGAATTGTATGAGTACTTTATAGATCTTGGGTAGCAGTTCCTTGTCAAATGTACGAAGCACAAATACTGTATCCCATTCAGTGAGATGTTCTTTTGTTTTAATGATAGTTTATTTTACCTTACAAAAACTTTTTAGCTTGATGTATCACATTTGTTTATTTTTGCTTTTGTTTTCCTTGCTGCTGGAGTAGATTTCCCAAAGACATCCCTGAAACTAACGTCATGGAGAGTTTTACTCTAAGTATTATATAATTTCCAGGCTTACATGCAAATCTTTAATCCATTTTGAGTTAATTTTTGTGTATGGTGTGAAAGCGTGGTCTAGTTTCATTTTTCTGCATGTGCCTGTCCAGTTTTTTTTCTTTCTTTCTTTTTTTGGGCACCATTTAAAAGAAGACACTTTTCTTTCCTCCTTGTACATTCTTGGCTCCTTTAAAGTGGATTCACTGTCCATAGAAATGTAATCTTGGGGCGTCCCTGGTGGCTCAATGGGTTAAGGTTTAGCACTACAAAGCTATTCACTGCCACTGCAGCACAAGTACGATCCCTGGCCAGGGAGATAACTCGCATGGCTCAGCAGACCTCTCTTGTCTTGCCCACTGCTCCCCTCAGCAGTATATTTCAGTCAATCTGCTTGTTCTGTTCCCCACTCTGTCTCTAGTTAATCCTCTTACCCCCTGCATCTCTGGCCTGTACCCAGTTCTTGTAGGCATAAATAAATAAATCTTCAAAAAATGTAGTCTTATTTATGGGTTCTCAATTCTATTCTACTGGTCTCTGTATTTTTAGTCTAATACTATACTGTTTTGATTATGATAGCCTTGTAGTATAGTTTGAAGTCTGTGAGCATGATATCCTCATTCCTCTTGTTTTGTTTTGTTTTGTTTTTCCCGAGATTGCTATGACCATTCAGGTCTTTGTGGTTCTATATACAGTCCAATATTGTTTGCTCTATTTTGTTGAAGAATTTAACTGAAACTTTAATAAGGATTGCACTGAATTTATGTACTGCTTTGGGTAAGATGGACACTTTAACATTAATTTTTCCAATCCATAATCATGAAATAATGTTTTTTTTAATATCCAAAAGGTCATTTAACTATAAAAAGGAGATAAAAGTAAAGGCACTTGCACAGATACAAGCAGGCAGAAAGAGCTGCCCCTGAAAGGGATAGGTTTGTTAAAAGAGAGGCCTGCATAGTCACAAGGGACAGTCTTGGGAGGAGAGCTGCCTCTATTGCTTTGCAAATGGAGAAGTTTGGTGAAGAGAAACACCTGCATAGTTACAGGTAGGCAGGAGAGCTGCCAATGAAATATCTTTCTATATCCTGTGTCGTCTCCTAATTCTTTTAATAATGTGTTATAGTTTTCATTAAATAGGTCTTTCATGTCCTTTGTTAGGTTTATTCCTAGGTATTTAATATTTTTTTATGAGTAGCAGGCTCTCTTCATTGCAGGTTGGGGAGGCCCTCTCAGTTCAAAGATCTAATTTTTTCTTTAATAGTACCTATGTATGAATAAAAGTGGAGCTACCGTATGACCCAGAAATTCCACTCCTAGGGATCTACCCAAAAGACAAAAAACCATTAATTCAAAAGGATACCTGCACCCCTATGTTTATTGCAGCACTATTTATAATAGGTATGATTTGGAAACAATGCAAACACCAAAAATTGGTGACTAGATCAAGAAGATATGGTACATATACACAGTGGAATACTATTCAGCAATCATAAAGATAAACTAATGTCATGCACAGCACCATGGATGGAACTAGAAGGGATTTTGCTCAGTGAAATAATTTAGAAGGAAAAAGAAAGATATCAGATGGTTTCACTTACAGGAGGAATATAGGGGAACCAAAATAAGGAATCATGGGAAAAACAATAACAATAAAAAGCCAAATAAAAACAAACAGGCAACTATAAATCAGAGACATTCTGTGGGGGGGGGGAGAACAAGGATCAAAACAAGGGTGAGAAGAGCACAGGTGACTAAGGTGATGGTGCACAGGTGAATAGGTGATGGGAATTCTATGGGGACTATACCTGAGAAAAGAAAGGAAACATTGTACAAAAATGAACAACGATGTAAAATCTAAATAAATATTTTTTTAAAAATTAGTAGCTATAGAGACTTTTTTAAAAAAATAATTATTTATGCATAGAAGAGCTGGGGTACAGGCCACAGTCACGGGAGGTGAGAGGATTCACCAGAGACAGTGGGGAGCAGACATGCAGATGAACTGAAACACACTGCTGAGGGGAGCAGCGGGCGAGGCAGGGGAGGTCTGCTGTGCCATGTGGGTCCCCTCTCTCGCCACCTCCTGTGCCATATGGGTCCCCTCCCTCGCCAGGGATGGAACTCGCCAGCTGCTGTGCTGCGGATGCTTCACTGAGCAGCACTCAACCCGCTGCGCCACCAGGGAGGCCCCTATAGAGACTTTATTAAGGAAACAAAGGTAGTATTTTCAAATACTTAAACCTACAAGAGCTATCAATTACTATAACTATATATATTTAATAATATACTAACAGCTGTGATTACAGTTTGATCTGTTTTACAGATGAGAACATTGAGATTCAGAGTCTTGTCCAAGAGATTTAGCTGAGTTCTAAATCTATATTGGTTACCAGATTCCAGAACTGATTTTCCTACCTTCTACAAAAGATAGAGAGATTAAGCCTCTATGGGACACTGTGATACAAAAAAAGAAAAATCTAATTCTGTTAGAGTTGGAAGGTATCCTTATGAATCCCAATGAATGACACAAGGCACATATGTTCCCATACAAAATATATAAGGCATTAATACCAGTAAGAGATAGGACAAGAAAAATCAGTGACCACTGTAATGTAACGAACTGTCACTGTGATAAGGGTTTAAATGTATTCAGTCGTGTGATAATTAGTTGGGTCACAGAGTTTGGTACAATTGTTTCCAAAGTAGATCCTGAAGAACACCAATCCTGAGAGATTCTCCTGTCCAAAAGAATTCTGAAGTTAAATTTGGGTGGATAATATTGCATAATCTTGAAATTAACAAAGTACTTCAGCAGGCAAATGTCTTGAGAAACCCCACGAAAAAGATAGTTTTTTTTTTTTTTAAAGATTTATTTATTTATGCATACAAGCACTGGGGTACAGGCCAGAGGTGTAGGGGGGTGAGAGGATTCACCACAGAGAGCGGGGAGCAGAACAGGCAGATCAACAGAAGTACACTGCTGACAGGAACAGCAAGAGAGGTCTGCTGCGCCATGTGGGTCCCTCCCTGGCCGGCAGGAGGGATTGAACTCGTGCTGCAGTAACTGCGGTTTACTTCATAGTGCGTTGCTTAACCCACTGCGCCACCAGGGAGGCCCGAAAAAGGTAGGTTTTTAACTGTTAGCCCAGTCTGTTCCGAGCTTATTTGACCATGGCGCACTTGTTTTGTTGTTGTAACATTTGTTAAGAACTTTCAGGAGGGTGTCCTGCATACAGATTTTGGAAGTGCTGTTCCATAATAATGAAAAAAAAAAAAAACAACAGAGTAATACTTGCTTAAGCACTATTCATGTTACTTAATATTTATAACACTATGACTGTTATTATTGGACTTTGGCCACCCATTTCTATTTGAGATTTCATTAAACAATCCTCAAATTTTCAACTCAGGTCATACTTTCACCATTTGACATAGCTGTTCACCAATTCAAAGACATTTTGCAATGTCTTCATACAAAGCTAAAGAATAGCAACTGTTGTGGGTCATAACAATGGATATTTTTCTTTAGTCTTTTTTTAAAGTCAGTCTTTAACTACATCTTTCATTCTAAAAATCCCACATTAACCTTTCCTCCCCTTGAAATACCTGCTTTCTCTCCTTTCCTTCAAAATCAAACTTACAAAAAGAATAATCACTAATCACTATCCTTAAATCTTTCCTCTCCCTCCTCAACCCACAACAGTCTGAACTCTACTCTAATAGTCTAATAAATTTACTCTGACATAAGCCACACATAATTTCTGAAAACAATTTTATGACCATTTTAAAGCTTTTTAATATGAGGAATTTCAAACATAGTAAAATAGACCAACTAATATGGGTCCCCTGCACCCATACTCTAGTTTCAACAATTATTATTCATGGCCAAACATGTTTCTAAACCACCATTTCCACCCATATCACAGGATTTTGAAGCAAATCCAAGACATTTTGTCATTTTATCCTTTAATATTTTAGTGCCCATTTCTAAAATATAAGAACACTTTTGAAATAGCACAACCACAACATTAAAGGTCATTTTCCATTTCATCAACCTCGCTGCATCCTTTGAGACTATTAGCATTTCCTTTCTTCTTGAAGCTTTTCCCTCTCTTGTGTTCTTTGTCATGTCTTTGCTCCTACTTATTTTATGTCTCCTTATGTCCCTTCTCCCTCTCTAAACAATCTTTCTCTGCCACTCTCACTCCTTTTATCTCTGCCCAGGTTATTCTGAAGAATAACCTCCCTCTCTCATTATTGCCTGGGATACTTTTATTCTCTATCCTGTCAGGGCTTCTCAGACTCACCTGGAGTTCTGTTAAAATGCAGATTCTAATTCATTGAGTCCAGTGCAGGGGCTAAGAGTCTGCATTTTAGCCAGCTCGCCAGTGACAACTTTGTTTCTGATTGTATTAGTTATCTATTGCTGCGTACAATGACTCCAAATTTTAACAGCTGAACACAGCCAATGAAATATTTTGCGGTTTCTGAATGCCAGGAACTTGGGTGTGGCATGGTTTTGGCTCAGGAGCTCATGGAGTTGTAGGCAAGAGTTTGGAAAAGGTGTAATCATCTGAAGCGCCAGTGGGAGTGGAGGACTATCCACTTCCTGTAGAGCTCACTTACAGGCCTATGGAAAGGAGGCCTCAATTGCTACTCTTTGGCGATGGCAGATGGCTTCCTGCAGAGCTAGCAGTTCAAGAAAGCAAAAGAGGCCACAGAGTTCATTATGATCCAACTTGAAAAGTCAGACTATCTTCACAATTCTGTAGGCTATTCGACATGATATCCTGCTGGCTACCTAAGTCAGCCCCATTCATTGTGGTAGAAACTACCTAAGGTTTTGAACACCTGGAGGTGGGGGATCATCTTGGCAGCCTATTTCACACTGGTCTAGGAGCCATGCTCTGAAGAGCAAGACTACACAAAATGCTTGGAGGATTTTGTTGTTACTCCCATGACATCAGATTTCACTGTATGTGAAGTCTCAGGCTAACCACGTCATCAAAAAGTATTTCCAATGCAGGAAATGAACAAATGAAAAACATGACTCTTGTTCAAAAGATTATAATAATTCACAAATACAGAATTTCAGACTGTGATAAGCACATTGGAAGGATAAGGCAGAGTAAATGAAAGTTGATCATAATTATTTGGGGGTGCTAGAGATTGCTCTCCAGAGAAGGAGAAATTTTGGAATGGAGATCTTAATAATAGTTAGGAGTTAATGACATAAAGGGAAGAATGGGGGCAGTCCAGTCAAAAGTAACATCCTGTGTGAAAGGCCTGGGTATGAAGGAGCCAACTGCACTTAAGCAGAAAGAGGCTGGCTTGGTTATAGCCAAAGAGGAAGGAAAAGCATAGGGAGAGCTAGAGAGAGAGGCAGATGAGAAAGGACTGTGTACACATTTATGTCTCAAGAAGAGTGTAGGTTTTCATCTTTGCTTAATAACAAAGAAAGAATAACAAAAATAACAAAGAATGCGATTGAGTAGGTGAATGACAATATTATGTTTTTTAAGTATGCCTCTGGCAGAAGTGTGATGAATGATTTGAAAAGGATCCAAGAGTGAAGCAGAGGAAATATTTAGACCAAAACTGACCAGTTATAGGTAGCTTGGCTAGAATGGTGGCACTAGAGCAAAGGTGCAGACACGTGGTGTATTTTGAGGAATAATAGTGGAGGATGATTGGTTGCATATGAGGCCGTGAGGAAGGAGATGTCCACTGAACAACAGATCCTAGCGAACAGTCTATTATGTAAATATAAAGATAAATTGAGTGTCAATTATGTAGGATGCATTTTTTTTCAAATCTTTTACAATCTTGAAAAGGAAGAATCACTATCTCTATTTCTTAAGGGAGGAAACTGAGGCCCAGAGAGTTTCTGTGCTGTTCAGTATGGTAGCCACTAGACATATATAACTATTTAGTCATAAATTGCTTGTTTTAAAATTGTATAATTTTTTGAGTTAACATTAAATAAGATTAAAAATTAAACTGTCCCCCCCAAAAAAACACAATACAACAAAACAAAAATTAACAGACAACTAAAAATCAGAGACATTCTGCAGGGAAGAGGGAGGGACTGGGATCAAAGCAGGGACAGGAAGAGCACAAGGGACTATGGTGATGGTGCACGGGTGAATTGGTGGTGGAAATTCTGTGGGGACTACAGCTAGAAAAGAAAGCAAACATTGTAAGAATAGATAGATAGATAGATAGATAGATAGATAGATAGCTAGATAGATAGATAGATAAATTATTTTTTAAAGGATCAAGTTACCCATTCACAGTAGCCCCACTGCAAGTATTCAAGGACCACATGTAACTAGTGACTGCCACATTGGAAGTGGAAAAATACAGAATTGTTCTAGTTATTGGACAGCCTGGTCTAATTCAACTTCATCCCATAGCTGGTAAGTCATGGATTGGTGGTTTGAGAGCAGATTTAGTGACTATAAAGCCTACTTTTTCTACTGGGAAGAGAAAGGACATGAAAAGCGCTAGTTGATTCTTAGTGGAAGGTGATCTAAACAGGATTCACTAAAGAGTACCTAATCTAACCAGAACCCATCTGTGAATTCAGACAAATGAGCTTGAATCTTAAGGGGCCACGCAGGTAACTGGTTAAGAGAGATACTAATGTAGGAAATAAGCAATTATCAAGTTGTTAACTTGGTCCACCCACTGTGATCAAAAATTTCATAGTCCACTTTTGATAACAAAAGGGAGCACTATTAATAATTATACCAGACAATATGTAAACAGTAGGACTGTGCTGAGCACATCTGGTCATCCTACTAATCAGGTAACATGTATGATACAAATATACAAAAGTAACTTTAAATTTACCTTTAATTTTTTGCAATTCGTAAGTAACTATTCTCTTAGAATATTTAAAAACTGTAAGGAAATGAAAAGCTTGCCAGTTTGTCATTGTTCAACAAACTATGAGTAACTTTACAAATTAAAGTTATAGCAAGATCTTTTTATGTCATTAATTAAAACAACAACAATAAAAAATGCCTTCATGGACAGAGGAAACTGAAAAACACTGTGGGTAACTCTCCCAAACTAGTAAGTGGCAAGGTGGGATTTGAACTCACGCTGTCTCATTCTGGAGTCATTACTCTCTATGCTAGTCTGTCTCTTTCTCTGCTATGTTGTCTCTTCAAAATAATTGTTATACTTTCTTTTTGTATACATTAAATTAAAATTTTTCTATCTAAAAAATGTCTTCATCAAGTGACCAAGAAAATGTGCCACTGATAAATGATGTTAAAGTGAAAAGAAAGTAACAACTATGATCTTTATTCAACCATAGCATTTCTTTGTTGATTGTTCTTATATAATGCACTCAACTGCTCAGTACCCCCACTTTTGTCTTGTATGAAAGAACTTCCTGTTTCTGCATAACAAATTATCTACCAGACTGGGTGGGACTTACCTGAGCAGTTCTGGTTCAGGATTTCTGATGAGAATGTACCCAAGGGGTCAGCTGGGGCTGTAGTCATCTCAGGTTTGGAGGGACTGCTTCTAAGTAGGAGACTTCAGTTCCTCCTCCATGGACCTGCCATGACATGGCAGCTGGGCTTACCCTAGAGCAAATGATTCAAGCAAAATTAGAGAGGATGAGTACAAGATGGAAGCAGGAGTACCTTTTATAAACCAATCTTGGAAGTGATGTAATATCAAATATACTACTTACTGCTTGCCACAAAGACAAAGTACAGCAATATGGAAGGAAGCACAACTCACCCAATATAAAGATGTAAATACCAAAAAGTAAGACTTGGGGGGTGGTCATATTGGAGGCTGATTACCACAGGTGAAAATTTGCTTTGCCTGGTCTTTCATCTTGCCTCAAAAGATTAAGAAAAGCAGAGTAGAGAATGAGAAAATGATTGATGAGTAGACTCCAGATAGATGTTTACATTTAGTAAAGGTTCCTAATGAATTATATCTTGGCTTGTGCTTTTGAAATCCTCAGGGAAGCGAACAAACAAACTGCCCCTGCCACTCAGTTATGAGTCATATTTTGAGGAACTACTTGGAGATGTAAGAATGAAAGAAAAGAAACAAAGCATTATATACTACTTAGACACATTTTATTTAGTCGACAGTAAACTAAAAATAATACCACAAAAGTGTCTCACTGAAGGCTGGGTGTGTTTCCTTTTGGATGAATATCACTCAGAGAATCACAGAAATGAATCACAGAACTGAATGGATCATGAAGATGATCTGGTGCGAGACCAACCACATGACTGTCTGATCCATGAAGTTTATGAGGCTTACTAGAGTTATATAACTAGCTTACAGCAGAAGCTAAAGGAGAGTCCTAGAGAGGCCTGAGTGCTACACCAAGGTTTATGCACGCCTTACCAGCACTGCAAACTTGACCTAATTCCTTAACTTCTGCTGCCTCAGTGTCCTCATCTACAAAATAGAGACAAAACTGAGACCTGTATGTTAAGATTATAGTGAGGATGAAGTTAGTCAAGGCTTGTAAGTCAACAGACTCAAAAATGCTGCTTCTGACTATTTTCTTATCTGCCATTGCAAGTGTTAGAAGAGTTGTTTAGTGAAACAGTATATGGCCTCATTTACTACTAAGCCTGGTGTCTGCTCCTATGTGGGGACAGCTGTACAGAGACCTTACCTGAATCTCTCATGTGGAATGGAGGCTTAAAGGAGAGGATTAAGGACATGAAAGCCATGAAATCAAGGTCAACACAAGTCTCCAATCAAATGGAGCCTAAAAGAATATAAGAAGGCATCTTGGTAGACAGTAAGAGAATAGAATTAAATCAGCAAACAGGAGATAGGCTTGTATTCATTCCTAAGCTGAAGTATTACTCTCTAAGCTGCTTTTTGTACATCATCATTCATGTTTTCATGGGAAAACCAAGTTTTCAAAGGTTAAAAAATTTCATTATTTTTGCATTCTTTTTATTCTTTAATGAATAACTGTTAGGTGGCAACATATTGGTTTTAATTTTGAGTAGTGATTTTGAAAAATGACTTCTGTTTCTAACTAATGATATTTTAGAAAAACTATGGAGCTGGTGAAAATATCAGAAATTTTCAGAGGGTAGTTGAGAGACAAAGGTGAATAGCAGAGCACAGGGAATTTTCAGGGAAGTAAAACTATTTTGCATGCTATTATAACGGAGGGTGCATGCCACTTTACATTTGTTCAGACCTGTAGAATGTACACCAAGAGTGAACCCTAATGTAAACTCTGAACAATGAATGAATGCCTATCAACGTGGGTTCACTGATTATGACAAATGTCTTATTCTGTGTGGGATGTTAATATAGAGGGTGGCTGTGTGTTTGGGAACAGGCAGTCACGGGAACTGTTTTCTGGTCAGTTTTACTGTACTCCAAAACTCCTCTAAAAATTAAATTTTTTTTCTCACTGAGTTCTCTTCATTTAAGATATTATGATTTTTTTTTTCAGAAACACAGAATGAAAAGGAATAGAATGAATCCATTAAGCCATCTTCAGTATCTGTCCCCACATAACCAAGTTTGTTTAATCTACACACCTACTCACTTCCCTCCACCACCTCGCCTGGGTTATTCTGAAGCAAATCTCAGACATAAAAGCATTTCTGGAAGCCAGGTTTATTGAACTGAGAGAGACTGAATTAAACACAGTAGAGAGTCATTGTAACATGTCTCAGAAGTCCTCACCATTCTCCTCATTATGTCAGAATAGATAAAAAAAAAAATAGAGATTTCAAAATAGCTTCAATTCCTGTTCAGTCACCTAAGCTAATCATGTGTATTAGTTTGACTTGAATTATTTTATTGTATTTTGCCTTTAAAAGTCTTCCTTTTATGTGTGAGGATTTTTGGATAATTTTCCTCTAGATCTACATTTTCTCCATTTTTTCTCAGCCTCCAAATTCAGTTCTTTCTATGTACTCTTTAAAAAAATCTGTTTGCAAAAATTGAGAAATTTCACAACCACCATGCTGAGAAGATGAATAATTTACAAAGCTCTAAAAGAGAAAACTAAAATACTACAAAATAGTGTCTATGCTTTTTTTATGGCCCTTTAACAAGTCTTAAGAAGCAGAGCCATGCTTTTATGATTGTATTTTCTTTGGCACCAGGGCATCTCTTTATGGACAGGGTGCTCATTTACCAGTGAAGTAAGCTATTATGAGGCACAGCTTGGCCAACAGTCCTGGAATGCTAGGTCAGTGAACTGAGTTTCCTCAGGGATGAAGTAACTTCATATGATATGCTTAGGAACACTGACGACAATATCACTTGACAAATAAGGGCAGGGTTGGAGATCTTTTTAGTAAATGTTATTGTAGATTGTGTTGCAACAGGGATCTCATTTAAACAAAATATGTTTAGTAACTTCTTTATCATTTCTGCCTACTGAAACTACAGTAAGGGAATGAAAAAGATATAAAGCCAAAAGAATAAAGAAAATGGGGGATTAGAAAAGAAAAAGAAAGAAAATGGAGATGAGAAGAGAGCAGATGAATGACAACAAAATATTGGAAACTAGAAGGTAGCTAGAGGAATAAACTGATGTAGCAGACCAGAGAAAGCTGAAATTAAACTGTCATCAGAGAGGTCAATAAATAAATAGCAAGGTATTTCTCACTAGACATCATCTTCATCTTTTACCCCTGCCATGGAAAATATATGAAAGCAGTAGGTAGAATGTCAGGGTAGCACTGAAAACTGACTGACTGAGGTTCTATATAAGGAACTAATATAATTAATTATAAGAAGTTCAAGATACCCATGATTACCTTATAAAACCAAGTCAGTAGCACTGCTCACTCTGGCAGAAGAGTACTTGCATGCCAGCAGAAGACATGGTGATTCTATTTAACCATGGAGGCCATGCACTTGGTGACATTAGACATAGCTGAAAGCAGTGGAAAGGAACTGAATGGAAAACAAGTACAGGAAACTATATTCTCAGGCTTCCAATCTATTTCCCTTCTCCACTACACTCCATATGGCTTCCAGAATATAAGAGGCAGACTTTGTAAGCAGAATTGGGGATTTTTTCTCAAGGGGAAAATGAACAAATCAAGAAAAAAAGATTGACATTCAGGGGCCTCCCTTCAATCCAGTCTAAGAGTCATCAAGTCTACCAGGCTTAGGAATTGTTAGTAGTTTTTTAGGAACTGTGTTGCTGCTGCAGGGCTTCAAAGACCAGTTCTTTATTTGCCCCAGAGGTTTCTTAAGCCCCTCAACAATTCTCTTCTGTTTAAATCAGCCAGAGGAAATTCTGCTGTTCACAACTAAGAGTCATGATAAACACTGTATAATGAAAACTGGAATGCTATCCAGACATAAAACTATGAAGTGCATAGGGTTGGCCTCATTACAAAGAGCTCCAAGGTATATTGTTAAAGAAACAAAAAAGATGTATGGTTATTCCAAAAATAAGTAAATAGGTCTGCAATATGTCAGCTTGTATTAGGAGTCAGACTGTCCTAATGAAAAGAACAAAACCTAAAACAGACCTATGTTTAAACCTTAGTTTGGGCTATGACTGGCTATTAAGTCATTGCAACTTCTTATCCTCACCTTCTCTGAATTTCAGTTGAGACACAATTAATGGCAATGTGTGGTGCTGTCACTCTACGAACTGAAGGAAAGTATGTAGGTCAGACCAAGTACAGTGCCTGCCTTTAGAAGGTTCTCACTATGTAGGATCCCACTGAGCTGATGATTTCCACCCCCTCTCTGACTATGTGAACAGCAACCCCTAAAACCTGCTTTGATTTGAACTGTGGAGTGTTAAAGGGAAACAGGAGTGTAGATAATTGGCGATTAAATAAGGGTCTGGGGAAACCTTAGCAGTATGAAAAAAAGAAGCCTGATTGGCTTTCTTTTCCCTCATTTTCCCTATCCCTAAAGAGGTCTGGCAAACACACTATTAAAATGGATATCTGACCAACGGAGGAGGGAGGCATGAAGGAATGAAGATTAATAGGTAAACCAACCAAGTCTGAGGTTGTGTCCATCCAAATGCCCACTTAGGATGCAACTTAGTGGTTAAGTTGGGAAACTGACAAATGAGTAGATGAGTTCCCAGGTCATCAGCCTCCTCACAGCCCAGCCACAGATAGGACACCACCAGACCACGCCAAATGCTTGACGGCCTGCTTCACAGAAAGGTAGAATTAGGAGGAAAACATTCTGTGTCAGCAGCCCTTAAAACTTATGCTTGGGGAAATGCTTATGATATACTATCCTATTAAGAAAAGGAAGAAAAATTAAAAAGCAGTAATGAAGATGTGTGTGTGTGTGTTTATGTGTATCTAGGAAGGAATATGTCAAAAGAGACACAATAATTTAGAGTTTAAAGCAAGATCTTTTTCCAAATCCTGAAAAAGAATATAACTGTTCTAAAAGGTAAGAGTTAATAAACAAACCAACCAAAACTCCATGAAATCCACTTCAGTTTTGGCCAGGAAAAAAAATCAAAGTAATCCTCCTACCAACAGTGAAATAAATAATCCTTAGGCTGTTAGTGTTCTTTTTCATTTCATGCTGATCTGTGGGATCTGGTTTTTGGTTTAGATAAGGATCTTTAAGGTTGTTTCTGGGTGTGTCTGAAAAATCAGCAGGGTAGTGAAAGTTGGAACTGCAGAGACCTACAATTATTCTATTTTTGATTCTCTTTTACATAGAAAGCTGATACTCTAGGTTCAGTCTTTTTCTTTGAATTGCTGTGCTAAAGAAGAAAAGAACGTTTGCTGATAAACATATTAAAATGAACTTGGAGAAGTGAGGCTGTCATTAACTGCTCTTAACTTCCATCTGAGAAGAGATATGGCCTGTGCTTAAGGATTTTTTCAGAGCAACTAGTTATTTGTGGCATGTGGACAACCTGTGAAAACAGGACTGACATGTTTAAGTGGTAACATCCTACTTGACATAATTAAAACAATTTCTTCCCACTGCCCGGCTGAGTCAATGGTACTGGATAACTGGAATGCCTGAACGTAATTGTAAATCAGGTAGCTAGCAAGTTTTAAACACTCGTGTAAGGAGGGACTAAGGTGATGGTGCACTGGTGAGATGGTGATGGGGAATACATGGGGATTACAATTAATGGCAAGTATATGTAAATTTTAAAATATTTTAATAAAAAAAGGGAAAAATAAATAAATAAATACTCGTGTAAATCGAATTATTTTAAAATTTTCATAGCAACCCTATGAGATCTATAGTATTATGGCTTCAATTTTACAGGTGAGTAAACACGTTAATGGAGATTAAATAGCTGGTTCAAAACTACATATCAGGGAAGTAAAATACCGAATTACAAATGAGAGTAGCCTGTCTGGGGACCCACGCTCTGAATCACTGGATGCATCACCTTGCCATGGCCAACTAACGGCACCCAGCCTTTCAAAATGGCTTAACTTGTCTGGTCGACTCCTCGTTCCTCCTCTGGGTCTCAAAAAACCTCCCCCATACTGACTGCTACTGTTGTTTGCTCTCCATGACCAAGCTAAGCCAAAAACTACTGAAAAGTTTGACTCTCCTAAGGTCAGAGGGACTGAGTACAGAAAATAGATACTATCTTTAAAGATGTGTGTTTACAACAACAAGCTTTCAAATAAGCCAGGAGGAACTTCCTTTTTAAAGTAATACCATAAATAAGGCAGTGGGCATGTGCATACACTGCTAATTTAAATAGGGTGATTTAATGTGGACATTTTGATAACAAATTCTTAATGAGAAACCATTTGAATTGGCACATAGAAAACTCTCCTACAAAGTATCCACAGTTGGGCCTCATTGGTGGGGCCGCGAGTTGAGCGAAGCATTGTAAAGCTTCCGCTGCACAGTAGCGTGAGATCGATTTCTGCCCAGAGGGAGGACCCACATGACGCAGCAGACCTCTCCTGCCTCACCCGCTGCTCCCCTCAGCGGTGTGTTTTGGTTGATCGGCCCCTCTCACCTCTCTGTGACTCTGGCCTGTACCCAGCTCTTGTATGCATAAATAAAGTAAATCTTAAAAAAAAAAAAAAAGTATCCAGAGTCAAGAAGTGGCCAAATACAAAATGAAAACAAGATTAAAGGCCTATGTCAGATTATGAAATAGCACATATTTTTTATTGAAACACAGTGAGTGGAGTAGGAGAAAGGTACAATATCACCTATGAACAAAAAGCAGGACAGCTACTTTTAAAAGTAAACAAAATGCACAAGGGAGTCCATGCTGAGAATTCCTAGCATGGAAGACAAGGGTTAAGTCGTGATTCACTGAAATATCTTAGCCTTTTAACTTACAGGAATTTATCTGTGCAATGTCTTTTGCAATGATGCAGTGTTGTAAGTTTCATCAAGGACAGGTCTGGGTTTTTGTGTGGTTTTTTTTTTTTTTTTTTTTTCATAGAGACTCTATATTATAAGGGAATGGACTTTATCAATGAACTGCCGACATTTCATTTTCACTGACACTATTTAGGAATATGAACTTAGGCAAGTATTCAACCACTTCTTGCATATCCAGATAGTGAAGTTACAGATTACCCGACTGTAAACTGTGCAGTGATAATTTAAATGCCTACTTCTAAGAATCTGTGAGGGTTAAATTTAATATTTCATATAAAGCCCTTGGAGCAGTGGATGGCACAATTAAATACAGTGTAGTATCATTCTTCACAGCTGTATTCCCAACCAAGCTCAAAGTAAATATTTGTGCACTGAATAAATGAGTGACAAGGAACCAATTTCTTTTATTCTTTTTGGTTTTGTTAATGGAGATGAACAAAATAGCAATTACATGGTACTGACATACAAAAGGATTCTTTATTTTTTTAAACAAACTGTGATTTTATTATATAGACTTTATTAACAAAAAGATGATTTCCCTTCTCCTGGCACTTTTATAAGAGAATTTAATAAAAGAAAAATATTGAGAACTCTCTGTGGAAAAAGAATGTGATAATGACTGCAGTTTTGAAAAGACAATTTTGTTGATCTGGGTTACAACTGTTATCTTCTTTCCTAATTAACATATTCTAAAACAAGAAATATGATGCTGTGCTCAGAAAGTCCTTCGTTTGAAGGTTTCAGGGCCTTTAATAAAACTTCCTCTTTAGTAAATAACACTATCTCATTTAGTGTTCTCCTCCTCACAAAATGGTGTTCCTCACTGTCAATAGCCTCATAGAGGGCCTTTCTGTTCTCTTGTTCTCCAAGTAGATTATCAAGATAAGCCATGTGTCAGGTCAGAAAATGATCAGGTATTTCCACCCTCCCACCACTGTGATGATGGACACCTGTGGTGCTGCGAGCATTCCAGGGTGGGCATGTGCAAGTGGGTGCACCTGAATTGGGACATGGGCATAAATGGGCGGTGTCATGAGGATGCCAGGACCGACCGACAGAACCGAGAGAACCAACAGGACTGACAGTACTGAGCAGCAGCAGCAGCAGCAGCAGAGAGAGAGAAGAAGCAGCCGAGAGGGTGAGATGTGCTGGGGGCTGGGAGGCCTGCCAGCCTCCCGGCCCCCTGGCACCCATGCCTGCCAGGTACCCAGACACCTCTACTAAACAAAGCATGAAGGGCCACCGAGGGCTCCAAGACTCTCCTTCGCTGAGCCGTCTGCCCAGAACCATCCTGAACCTTGCTCCTGTGCTACCCCTTCCTGGCCGCTACACCATGCAAAGCTAGTCATTACAGGTTAAAGGTATTTAATGAAGGGCTCTGGATTCACAGCTTTAAATGAGGTTGCCGCAGACCCCATGAGCCCTGGGTTTCCAGTCTTTCTCTTAAAGTTTGATCCTGTAATTTGTATTTGTTCATGACTGTCTAATACCAGACACTGAGCAACCTCCACTCTACAGCTGCTATACTCCTAATAATAAGAATTTTTGACTGTCAAAATGCCTTAGAATATTATATCTACCACAATATAAAGGAGTCTAAATTAGAAAAATCACAGCAACTCATTGTCCAGTCATTTCAATTATAATCATGTTTCTGATTAGATGTCTTTAGTAGCTTTATAGGTAAGAAAAAGGGCTTGAAGTTAGAGTACTGTAGAATGTAAGGAAATGGGTAGTCTATTAGATAATTCGGTTACTTCACAACTTAAATCAGATATTTAACACTAAAAAGGAGAGGTTTGGGAGGGACATCAGCTGGTTATTTGATTTAAGTGAATTAAAAAATCATTAATTGACCTTAATTTTCAATTAGAAGATTTTAGGCAGTGAATGTTCAAAATCAGTGTGAAATATTATTTTTCTTCACTGTTAGTTTCAAATTTATGCTGTGTTCTCTGGGGAGTGTGGGTGTGTGTCCTGTCTCCAGTGCTGTGGTAGCAAAGTACTCAGGAAGTACAGTTTATAAATATCGCCAGGTGAGTTCAAAAGGAACAGAATCTCAGAGGCAACATTTTGTACCATTCTTATTTTGTGCCATGAATTGCTAGATTGAATTAATTTGAATTGGCAATTCAGAAAAAAAGATGTTCTGAATCCATAGTGTGGTGCAGTTGCCATACAAAAAATAGGATGCCTAGTTAAATTTCAGTTTCAGCTAAACAGGGAATATTTTTAGGGTATGTTTCAAATACATATTTATACTAAAAAGAAACTACTTATTATTTATCTGAAATTCACATTCCCTGGGTATTCTATAATTTTTAATTGGCAAATCTAGCAACCCCACTTTTCTGTTTAAAACCACACTTTAACCATTGCTTCCCTAGCCATTCTTGGGTGAAGGGAGGGAGAATATGAAGCTAGGTTACAGTGGAAAATATTGATCATTTCTCCAGATTTTAACCTGAGATAAAAGAAATGGAGACAAAAAGAAAATAATACCTACACAATGAATATATTTTCCACATTAGGGGCAATCTGTTATTTTCTGCTCAACTGAGACAACTGGGCCCTTCAAAAACTTCTCTGTACGCTGAAAAGGGAAAAAAGGTAGCAGCGGCCTGAAAAGGATAAGATACTATTATTTTTTTCAGGGCATCCCTGGTGGCACAGTGGGTTGAGCACCACACTGTAAGCAGCTGGGTTTGACCCCCAAATTCAGGCCAGGGAGGGACCCACATTGGCAGAACTCCCTTGCCCCTCCCACGTTCCCCTCAGTAGTATATTTCAGTTGGTCTGCCTGTTCTGCTCCCTACTGTCTCTGGTGAATCCTCTCGCTTCCAGCACCTCTGGCCTGTACTCCAGTTCTTGTATGCATAAATAAATAAATCTTTTAAAAAGATACTATTATTTTTTCAAACTCTGAGCTTGCAAGATGTAGCTGTACAGGGAGAGAGGACAGGAGCCATCTGACACAGGTTAGGACACTGGCCTTCTAACTTGAGTCCCATGGAATATATCGCAGAGTGAGAAAAGGCTTGATGTTTTTTATTTTTATTTATTTATTTTTAAAGGTTTTTTTTTTTACTCATACAAGAACTGGGGTTCAGGCCAGAAGTGCAGGGGGCGGGCGGTGGTGATGGATGAGAGGATCCACCAGAGACAGAGTGAGGAACAGAACAGGCAGACTGACTGAAATACACTGCTGAGGGGAGCAGTGGGTGAGGCAAGAGGGGTCTGCTGCACCATGTGGTTCCCCTCCATGGCCGGCGGCAGGGATTGAACTCGTGGTGCTATGGTTGCAGTTTGCTTCATAGTGCATTGCTTAACCCACTGTACCACCAGAGAGGGCCCAGGGATGTTTTTTAACTGCTAAAATGGAATGATGACTTTTTAAAATCTCTTACCCATGTTTTTTTGTTGTCATCGTTGTTTTGTTTGTTTGTGGGTTTTTTGTATCAATTCTGGAACAGACCTACAGTTCAAATACCAGCTCCATTATTAAAGGAGTAAGTGATTTTGGAAATTATGTCACATAACTCCTCTATCTTGGATGTAGTGTGAGAATTCAATATGTATTTAAAGGCTAACAGAACTTGGTGTGCAATGAAGATTATATAACTATGAAAAATCTGGATTCTCAAAAGTATTCTATAAAATGGAATTTAGGGACCTGGATTTTGGAATTCACTTAATCTTGATTACCAGCTATCTGGCTCTGGACAAATTATTTAACCTTCATAAGTCAGTTTCCTCATCAGTGAAGATAAGTATACTAACAGCGCTTTGATTATATATCTATTAAAAAATAACTGAAATAATGCATTCCATTATTGAAAGTTTGTAAATTTAGTTATTGTGTCGTTTTAGCTTATTTCTTTTTGGTTTTCATAATTCCTTAGCGTTCTGATTCTCTTTTTACCTCTCTATCCTTTCTTTGCTTGTTGTTCTGGATTTTTCCCCTTTTCTCTGCCCACACAATCAGCATTTTGTACACTCTTTCAGGGAAGTTTTCTAGTCTCTCAGCTCCAGCTTCTACCTCCACACATTCAATTTCTGAGTCTTTTCAGTCTTCATTCCCCACTTATAAAATAGTCTCATGCAATTCCCACAACCTCAACATTTTTATTTGAATATTAGTATTTTTTCAAAACATACAAGTCCAGAGTAAAATTCTTAATTCTCACATGCTGACAATTCCTACTGGGATTAGGAAGAAAGCAGCAACTTTTTCCAATTTCCTTGCTTTTGGCAAATGTAGTCATTCTCTAATAGTCTCTAAGACCAAAACCTTGAACATCTTGTTTGTTCTTTGTGAATTTGGGTATCCCTGCTGTGATTATTGTATGTTGGTTCTACTTAACTGTCCCACTGTAGCGGTTAATTTGTATGTCAACTTGACTGGGACATCCATTTTACCCTTCCACTTAGACATTGGCATATTTAGTTTTAGGGGCTTTAGACTCAAATTATGACTAATATCACTGTCTCACCTGCTGATCAGGCCTTTGGGTTTGCACTGGATCTATACCACCTAGCTTCCCTAGCTCCCCTCCCTGTAGACAGAGTACTGAGTCTTCTTAACCTCCACAAACACAGGAACCAATAATTGATTTTATCTATCTATCTATCTATCTATCTATCTATCTATCTATCTATCTATCTATCTAAAACAGATGTATATTTTATTGGTTGTGTTCCTCGGAAGTGCCCTGGTTAATACATATATATCTGATGCATTTTGTTTTTTTTAATGTTTTCTTCTAACAATCAGATTCTCCATTTCTAATAGTTAATTTTTATTATTTTGTATAGCATTCTGTCCTTGTTTTAAAAATCTCTCCTGGCTTCTAAATTATTTTTGCTTCTTAGATTTCTATATCTTTGATTTGGAGTATGTTTTTTCCAATATCTAGTATATTTTCCCCCATTCACATTGAAGAACAGGTGAAACTACATGACTATGAGTACTGTTAGTGGAATAGGTTTATCAATGGGGACTTTACTTTAGTAGAGCTAGATAAGATGCAGATAGTAGAAAATCATTTTTCTCTAGGCCTAACGTAGTATCTTTAGAGAAAAAAGTCTTTGATATTTGCCAAGTATTCTGTGCACAAGGATGGTTTGAGGTAAATTGGTAGATTGAGACAGTGGAATAAGGTCAATTCTTCAAGTAATCCCTTTCAGTTTGTCTTGTTGCCCTTTCTGATATCTAACATATGCTCCATACCATGTTATTAAACAAAAAAGTGTTTTATACAATTTGATGTAGCATATAGGCATGTGCATATATACAATAGCATAGAAAAAGATTGATGAGAAAGTCCAGCAAACAGTTAACAATAGCTACATCTTTTTCTTTCTTTTTTTTAAATGAGGTCTTTTATTTTAGGTTTTCCCAGGACAGTACTATTTCTAGTTCTGCTGTCTTCTGGTTAACCTACCTCAGGGTGAGACCTCTGGACTGAGTAATTTTAAGAATTTTCTTTCCCTACCACCATCCTTTGTATTTCTTTAAAAATATATATTTATATATATTTTTCATCATTATTCATTTTTGTACAATATTTGATTTCTCCTCTCAGATGTAGTCCCCAGAACATCTTTTGTATTCTTTTTTCCCTTTCCCTCACTCCATCTTAACCTCAGAGTGTTTACAATGGCTATTGATAGCCACTGGTTTTTAGAGGTGTTTTACATTATTGAGTTGTATGCTATATGAGTGTCCAGTATCTGGATCATTCTGACTTTGCTGTACAAATTTTCTTAAATTCCTTCCATTTTGTTAAAAATGGCTGCATTTAATCCTTTCTTATGGCTTTATAATAATCTATAATATGTATATGACACAGCTTCTTAATCCAGTCATGTGTTGATAGATATTAGGAGGCTTCTTTTACATCCTAGCTATTGTATGTAACATTGCTATGAACGTTGTGGATATCAAGGGCTTTTGTTGGTGGCCAATAGTCTGTGGATATATGCCCAAGAGCAGGATTGCTAGGCCATATGGTATTTCCAGCTTTAGTTTTTTGAGGTAAATCTAGATCGCTTTCTATAATGGTTACACCAGCTTACATTCCCACCAAGAGTGTAATAGGGCATCTTTTTTCACACTATCTCCAACCCTTGTCCTTGAGGTCTTTTAATATTTGCCATGTACAAAAAAAAAAAATATTTGCCATGTCCATGGGTGTGAGATGGTATCTCATTGATGGTAACTCATTTAATCTTATCCTCTTATTAGAAGTAATGGTGAACATTTTTTCTGATCTTTTGGCCTTCTGGACATCCTCTTTGGTGAGTTGTCTATTCGTATCTGCTGCCCATTTAGTTATTGGTTATTTGATATTTTATTGTTGAATTATATGAGTTTTGATTTTAGGTACTAAATTCTTTATCAGCTATATAGTATATAAATATTTTCTGCCATTGAACAAGAGGTCTATTTAACTGTCTTGTATTTTCTTTTGCTGTGTAAAAGTTCTAAACTTGAGGTAATCCAAATTGTTTTTTGTTTGTTTGTTTGTTTTTAATTCCCTAACCATAATGGTGGAGTCACTAAAAATATTTTTATTTTTGATACCATGGAATGTATAGCAAGTGTTTTCTTCTATGTATTTTATTGTTACAGGCCTTATATCTAAATCTTTAATCCATTTGGAGTTATTTTGTGTATGATATTAGAGAGCAATCCATCCTCATTATTTTATGTGTGACTTTCCAGATTTCCCAGCATCATTTATTAAAGAGACTGTCTTTTCCCCATTTTATAGACATAACTGCTTTAGCATAAATTTCATTTTTTTGGTTTAGTTTTTTTGAAAAACATTGCTGATACTTTTATAGGGATTGGGTTAAATTTGTAAATAATTTTAGACAGGATAGCCATTTTGATTATATTAATTCTCCCCATCCATGATGATGAGATATCTGCCCATCTCCTTATGTGACTTTAGTACCAGTCTATTATTGATTTTGTTCATTTACTTAACCCCCTTTGTTAAACTAGCACTAAGGGATTTAATTATTTTTAAGCAATTATAAATGGAGTTACTTCCTTAATTCTTTTGTTTCTTCTTTGTATACAAAACAGTTATGGACTTCCGTATAAGATTTTTTAATCTGCCACTTCATTATATTCATTTATTATTTCTAGTAATTTTTGATGGAATTTTAGGACTGTATATGTAATATCATATATCTGTGAATAGTGATACTTCCACTAATTTCTGTTCTAAGATTCCCTTTATTTCCTATGTTAGTCTGATGCTTCTGGCATCAGTTGGTTCTAGCCATTTTGAATCTAATAAATTGCATTTCTCAGTAGTTTGGGATTGAGGTACTCACATATTTGTTACATAAACAGATGAATACTATTAAATAAAAATAGATGTGCATTATACTTGCTGCTGAATTGTAATTTCTAAAATTCATAATTTATGAATCTTGTATGAATACAAGTGAACACATGTCAAAGAGTTTATTTAATGAATTTATTGGTAAGGGAGACAGATATAAAAGTCAGTTCAAATAGGATTTTGACTTAAGTTACTTATATTTTTTATCAGAAAAGTTTGATTACATTGCAATAAATAAGAACTGTGGCATTATTATCAGTCTTTCACATACTAACTTTCATCCCGAAAGAGTTGTAAATAGCCTAATTGATCAGTGACAATTTATATAGACAGAATGTTTGTGTTCCTCCCAAATGCACATATATAATGAAACACTGTTCTCCAACATGATGAAATTAGGAGAAGGGCCTTTGGGGATAATTCAGATTTGATGAGGTCACAAGGGTGGATAGAGTCCTCATGAATGGGATTAATAACTTTATGAGTCATGAGAGTGTTTGCTGCTTCACTCTGTTCTCTGCCATGTGAAGATATAAGCTGTACACTGCTTCCAAGAATCTGGTCATGCCTGCACCCTGATCTCTGAGAAATAAATTCTGTTCTTTATAAGTACCCAGTCTGTGGTGCATCTGTTATGACAGCTTGAACTGGCTAAGAAAACAATCAAAGATGTAACTCTCTTAAAGTATCAGAAAATCACCAGCATATCTGTTAGACAATACTTAAAAGGACAATTTTGTTTCAATTCCTGATTGCAAGGACAATCAGGAATCTCCTTGGTCATTTCCAAAACTTTGTCAATTTATTCTGATTCTACTATGTTAACAGTTGTCTCTATTGTTTTCTTTCGAATCTCTTTTCTAATGTTTGTCAATATATTTGCTTATATGTGGATTAAAGAGTAACATCTCTAATCAACATATATGTAGATTGAGTCTATTCCTGTATTGCCAAGTTACCAGGTGTCTAAATTTGCTTTGCAAGTAAGGTGATTCAAAACTTTGTCTTATAAAAATCCCAGTGTCTTTGCATAAAATGTTTTTTTTTTAAAGATTTATTTATTTATGCATACAAGCACTGGGGTACAGGCCAGAGGTGTGGGGGGGGGGTGAGAGGATTCACCACAGAGAGCGGGGA
>JAGFMF010012298.1:1141629-1169258 GCA_019455555.1 Galemys pyrenaicus
AAGAAAGAAAGAAAGAAAGAAAGAAAGAAAGAAAGAAAGAAAGAAAGAAAGAAAGAAAGAAAGAAAGAAAGAAAGAAAGAAAGAAAGAAAGAAAGGGGATATACATGTAAATAGAAATGCTTGGTTAAGGAGGATTTCTTTCCCTGGCAAACTGGGAACATTTTACCTATGCATTTTTGAGACTCAAAGCTGGAAAGCAGTTCAAATTCCTACACAAGAGGGGAATTGTCAGTCTAGGAATGTTTTAAAAGGACTTAGGAAAGAGAATAATATGGATTTCTCTAAGTCATACTGTTACTATGACTTAGGTCTTTTCATGTTCTTTCCATGTTCAGGCAAAAGAGGAAGTAAAAATAAAATCAAACTAAAATAAAAACCATGTGTATAATAATGTTAGCACCCTCCCTTTTACCCCTTCAGCAAATTCCTAGGCGTTATATATCATTCTAATCCCACTAAAGTGGAAAAATCTAGTAATCAACCAAGAAATACTGATGAGTGTCTCCTGGGCTCCTATGTGATTTTCCCAGGCATGAGCTTGGTATTTATATGATGCCCTCTAGCAGTTAAACTGTAATAGATGAGGCCTTTTCAAACATGCTAGACTTTGTGTCACCAAACATAAACATAATCAACTTAGAGGATGAAAGTTCCCTGAAGAAAAACAAAAGAAAATTATAACAGAAACAGAAAAAAGGCATTGGGGAAGTCTGAGAACACAGAGTTTAGTTGTGGTTGACTAGATTGTGATACACATTAAGTAAAATGTGCAAATCATTACTAAAATCCCCTTTTAATACATATTAAAATCAACCTCTTTATCATATATGGTGAAAAATAGAGATAAGTGAAGTCTAATCTAAGTTTATTATAGACCTTTTTACCTAAGAAACCATAAATACTATATGGTTGACCCTTGAACAGCACAGGTTTGAACTGTCAGAGTTCACTTATATGCAGGGTTTTTTCCTATCCAGTTTCCTTGTCCATGGATTCAACCAAACAATGCCCAATGACTGAACCATAAAGGCAGTGACCATCTACCTTTCCCTAAGAGTGCTATACCTCTGTCATTTATTCATGCCTTCATTCATTTCTTCAACAGCTTGTCAATATTGGCAAATGCTCTGGCAAGGGTTTTACCTGTGACGATGAATAAACTGTGGTACCTGCTATCTAAACTCAGTGTAATCACTTGATATGTGGAAATAACTATAATGAAGACAACAGAAAGAAGTCATTATCTCTTATGAAATACAGAAGGCAGAAGTAGCCAACACTATATTGGCAATCTCTACTTTGGACCCAATTTTCCTAAGTCAGGGATTGTTATTTCTTATGTCCCACACTTCTGTCCTTTGTTCTCTCCTGCCAATTTTCAATCTTTCATCTCTCGTAGTAAAGGGATAAGAAAATCAAAGGAACTGTTTAAGGGGAAGGAAGAAACCATTCTGGTGCCAAAAAGTTCCCTTTTTCTGGAAGTATGGCAGGGGAAAAGAGGGGTGCATTCTGATGAAATGACCCCTTACTGAGAGAGTCATGGAAGAAGCCATGGAGCCCTGTACCATCCATTGTATAGTTGTGGACACTGAGGTTTAATGACTTAACCAAAGTCATATAATCAATTGGTGGCAACAGTAGGACTGGAACTCAGTCTTTTTCACTTTCACAAAGATTAGAATGGGCCAGTGAAGCACTTCTAATGCCCTTTTTGCTGGATGGGGCTATCCAGCAAGAGATAGATGTTCCACTATTGCCTTCCACATCATAGTCAGTCTTATGTTATTTACAACCAAGCATTTTAAATGTCTGATCCTCCAAAGAAATGAAGACTTAGTCACATTACAACCCTCTGTTCCATAAGGAAAGCCACACCATGACCTTCACTTAAAGAATTTTCATCTCTTACCATATTTTGTTACTCTTTCCATAAGTTTGACTGATTTCTCTATATCCTTTTAAAAACATGGTATTGACCCAAACTGAACTAAAAGCTTTGGTTCCTGAAGAAAAAAAGTTCTTGTACTCTGCTTTTCCTCTGTTGACTTTTTGCTTATTATTTAATTTTCAGAACAACTTTATTGATTTTAAATGTGTCAGCAATGACCTGGAGATGTTTACGTTGTTGATTTATTTCTATAAAGGTGCCTTCTTGAACGTTGTCCTGTTTGTGATCACCTGTCTTTCCTCCCTCTCCACATTTTTCCACTTGTCAGTAATAACCAAGTCGCAGACACTAGTCAAGAAATCTAATCCCTTTCTAATAGGATTCGGAATGGAATTAAGGTGGCTCTTGTGCCCTTCCTCTTCCATCTTTAGCAACCCAACGTATAGACTAAATGATTGGAATTGCACTACCACTACTAAGCCATCTCCTCTCCCCCCGCGCCCAATACACACATCCCATCTCAGATTCTCTTTGGACCCTAGGCAGTGAATTTTGGGGTATTCAATACTGTAGTTTCTCAGAGACAGTGTGAATTTGTGACTAAACCTGGCCAGCCCAACCTGGGACGTCCAGTGGGGCAAAAGCATCTACTATTTTCAAAGTGATGCCATTAGACTAGAATGTCCCGAGTCCTTCCGGCCTGACAAGTTTCTGCTTCTGGACGCCTCTTTGCTTTGGACACGCCGCAGTGGGTCAAGGTGATTCGTGGAGTCGTTTGAAGGGGTAGCGCCGAGTGCTGTCAATATTTACCAGGCGCCTCAGAGTAGTTCTTCCAGCCCGCCCAGTGGCTGGGTGGCGAGCCGACAAGTTCTCATTCATCACTTCCAAGTTCACCCAACATCCACCTCCCCCACTCCCGGCCACCTCCTGGCTCCTCCCCTTTCCTACCGCCAGAACCTCTCACACCTTTGCTCCAAGCCCGCACCTGGGAGCACGCAGACACGGAGGCGGAGTCTTGGGGCGGGCTCGTGACGTCACCCCTCCTGGAGAGGGCGGGGCTGTGGGAACCGCAGTGCAGCGCAGAGGGGCGGGGCGGGACGGGGCGGGGCCTGCGGCGCGTGACCTGGCTGCGGGAGGCAGGAGCCCCGAGAAAGGTGTGGGGGAGGGGCGCTCGGACCTACGGATTCCGGAGTCGAAGGCGGGGCGGGAGTGGCGGGGCCGAGGCAGTGGCGGCCGGCGTAGCGCTCAAGGGGGTCAAGCTTCCTCCTTCCCTCCCCGCCCCTTCTCCTCCCACCTGGGCCTCTGCGTGGAGACGCGCACCTGGCAACGGCGGCCGCGCTCCGCCGTGTGTCCGCCTTCTCAGCTCTAGCCCGGCGCCCCGAGCCGCCCCGCACCCCGAGGCAGACCCTGCGCCCGCCCTTCGCCCCTCCGCTGGCGCCGCGCTCGCTGGCGGCGGCCTCGAGCGCTCGCTCGTTGATGCCGTTTTGGGGGTGATCCGGCGCGGCGGCGGCGCCTCCATGGTGGGGGCGTGTTAGTGGTCTGGGTTCGAGCGGACGCAGAGTGCACGGCTGCGGGGTGGCAGGGCGGCCAGCCAGCAAGACCCCGCGCGCAGCTCGGATTTCGGGGCGCTGCAGGAGACTGCCAAGGCCGCGCGGGACCCGGAGATGTTGGAGTTGAGGCATCGGGGAGGCTGCCCCAGCCCCGGAGGAGCGGTGGTTCCGCCGCCACCCCGCGAGGGAGAGGCGGCCGGTGGCGACCACGAAACCGAGAGCACCAGTGACAAAGTAAGTGGAGCTGCGAGGGGCGCGCAGCCGCGCCCGCGCCGGGGCTGGTTGGGTCCGGCACACCTGGGAACAAGGGTGGGGCCCACGGCTCGGCAGGTGAAGGTGCGACCTGCCTGTTGCGCATTCCTCCCCGACCTCGCATTGTTCCCTCTTTTCTCGAGTGGGGTCGAGATTCCGGACCCCAGTGATGGTGCTGTTTTCCTAAGATTACTGCATCGCTGTTCGCTGCCCAGGAAACCTGGATGGCTGAGTTTGACTGTAATTTATAGCTTCTTCCAGTGCTAGTCCCTGTTCCCGGATTTGGGGGCGACGCTAGAATCAGAGTGGAACCTGCCCTCCCAAGAGCTGCAATTTTCTAGTAGCTGGCACTTCACACCTCTTCTCTGCAGAGGAACAAAGTTACTAAGGACTAAACTTAAGACATGCACCTTCGGTTCTAACTTGTCATTGGATCCTGACGCGGGAGGCTTGGCTTCTCGCGCTCCCCCAGCAGCACTTTCGTTTCCTATGTCCTTTTTAAGTGTAATAGATTTTGGAGGTTCTAGAGAATCATACACGTGACACACTGTACTTCTCCAGCTTTTTTTGAGTCCTTGGCAGACAGTGCAGTTCTTCTGTCTACCAGTAGATTTCATTTAACCTGAGACGTTAAATCATCAAGACTTTAAACTCCCCTTTCAATAAATTACCCTTGTTTCACATGTAAGAAGTAGTTGATGCTGTACCACTCTTCTATTTAATGCTTGAAAGAGTCCAACTTTGCGTTAATTTGGTGGTAATAGTGGTGCAAGGAAGGTTTTTTTTTTTAATGCAGTTTTATGACTTTTTAGGGAGGTTTAAGAAATCGAGGCAGAGAAAAAGATTGTTTTATAAGGTAGGTTGATAAAATCTCTTTTTATGTTAGAAACTCAAAACACTTAAGCTGTTACTGGCAGCTTTCTGTTTTGGTAGCAGGTATCACAATTTGAATTGCAGAAGTGCAGCGGACTTTTGTCCAAGGTCAAGTCAGTGGCAGTTTAGAACTAGAACCTGTTTCCTAATTGCTTTTCTTCTGATTTATACTGTTGCTGAGACTCCTTGGCAGTTCTAACTTGGGAAGGGCTCCATCTAGAACTTAATGCTGGTGAAATTGATATAATCCAAACTACAAAACCCTGCTAGGAACATACCACAGACTGTCACAAAATAATAATTTTAACAGTGATTTTTAGGACTGAAAATTTAAAATCAGTGGAGTGACAAGATACTTCCCCCCCCTACTTTTGACAGTGTGTGGAATAAAATGAAACTCTGTGATAGAACATATGTGTCAGGAATTACACAAACTATAACATCTTCCAGCTAACCATGGTTGATGTTATAAAGCTAGAAACAGTGGGCTGAGAAGAGTCTTTGTGAAAACTGCCTTGGAAACTAGACCAAAAATAGAATTAATTGGGTTGGGATTTGTTTTGTTTTAGCACTGATATAGTTTAGACTCAAGGAAATATCAGCTTCTCAGTGCTGAGTTCTCCAACTAGAAGAAACTAACAAGCTTTTAGTAAGAGAAAACACTCAAGAAGCCACATATAAATAACTTGAATTTAATTTCTTAGCCAGCTAATGTATTTAAAATGGATAGTACTTCTGTGGTTTGATTTGACTCATTAGAATGCTGTCTCTAGCTCTCTGTGATGGGTTAACTCACGGGATATTTATTTGTTTATAAACATTGCACTGTTGGTTTTTATTAATACATGCCCAACTGGATTTTGTTTTCTGAGAGTAGACACTGCTATATGTAACCTGTATTGCTAAGAAGGATAAGCTAAATATTGCTTTTCATTGAGAGTTTGTTCTAAGGAACTCTTGACTTGGCAAGTTTGGAAACACTGAACCCTATCCTCTGTCCTTTCTTATCAGGGTGTATATTTTAATGTACCTCTATTTCCAGGTCAAGGGCTATTTTAAAATCAGTTTATAAATTGGAAGCTGGTTAATATTTGGTGCCTTCTCTGTTACAGTTGTAGTAAAGACAAAACTCCTGGGAAATTAATGAAAGAAGAAGAGAAAGTATATTATATTGTGCTATTGTAGTACACTCCCGTGTCATTTTGTAGTCTTTTAATACTGCTATTATTAACATGACATTCTCACCGTTCAGAATCTGGAGACTATGCTGAGAGAAGGCATAGAGAACTAGTGAGTAAAAAAGAGCTTTTAACCTGCAGGGGAATGTTCTCAATTGTTAAAAGCTGGAGAAGTACTTGAAAGGCAACACTAACACCCCCTCAAGGAACTCTGCGGGAGACATATGAGTTAGATTTATTGAAAATCTGCATAAGACTCATTGTTAATGTAGAGGGCATATTTGGACTATATATGGAGACCACAAGAAAAGCTTAAAGAGGAGGTGAGAGGTGAATTTGGAACTTAAAGATACTGGGGACCTCACCAGCTAGACATGTGTTGGGAAAGGGCATTCTAGGCAAAGGGCACACTTGAGTCAGCGCTCTAGGTACAGGGGACTGAAATTAGTTTGATAGCCTTGGAGCATAAGATATGCACTATTGGGAGTTAGGGTTGGGAGTTGAGAGCCTTGTGAAGGAGGTTAGACTTTGTTCTATGAGCTCTGGAAGCCACTGAAAAGTTTTTGCAGAGACATGAGCCTGTTGCTCTAGCAGCAGTATGGAAAAAATGTTGGAAGCTGAGGGGATCTGCCACAAAGAAATCATATGGGAACACACTGCAGATGCTATTAACATGAAGTGATGAGGGCTTGCTTGTAAGTCTAGTAGGAGTGGGGAAATAGGAGTTGAAAATGAGAATGTATATTTTAGATAATAAGGATGTGTCTTAAACTGGGTAATCAGAATATGACTAAGAAGAGAAGATCCTGCCTGGGAGATAACATTTTGATTCACAATTTAAGATACTTTGTAAAGAAGAAAAAAATATTGGGCAGTTTTGCAGGTTGGGAGTAAACATGATGAGTTGGATTGGAGTGGTGTGTATTATTCTCTAAAATAGAGAGGAGGTTCAAGGTGGTAATGGACATGTCAGGACCACAGATGTCAACTTTTGATAGTATGGAGGAGAAAGAACTAAAGACAGAGCCTTGGAGGTACTCATCTTTAGAGTAGGAATGAAGATGTAGGGAAAGAGCCAAGATAACGAGGATTCTGGGAACTACAGTAGGGGGGATTTCTTAGGGAATGTCACCAATAGTATTTTGGAATGAGGGTGAGGCATTGAACAATGTGTTTAGCAAAACAGCTTAGTAGAAGCCAGGTTTTAGGTTAAAGAACTTAAGAGGTATGGTGAGAATGTTTGTAATTACGTTACAAAGGAGGGAGAGGGGCACTTTAGAACCCCAAAACTTGCCCTCTCTGAATGGGTTTTGCTATTTGCTGCATTAAGATAAACATATAAGGCTTTTAATGGAAAGGAACTTTAATATAATTAGGGTACAATATAGAAAGGATAAAAAACATAGTTACTAAGTATTTAAAGTTACTTATTTTTTTGAGGGTAAAAGTTTAGCTAAATAGGATTAGCCTAAAGCAAAGCCCAAAAACCTGGCACAAGTTTAAGGGACCTTTTAGTAGAGATTTATAGAAAAGGGTTAGAAAGAGTTAGACAGATTTGGGAGGAAAAGAGCAAAATTAAACTTAAGATGAAAGCTGCCATTGTTAACCTCCCTGCTGGTCTCTCACCCACATCTGTTCTAACCAATCTAAGACCAAAAAGCAAGCACAGTTTCTTCACATGTCCCTCTGCTCCATGTGCTTCCTCCACGCCTCCTTGCTGCCTTTTATTCTGCTTTTTTTTTTGTTTTGTTTTGCTTTTTTATTTCCTCTCTCCAGCATCTTTTTATTCCTGCTTAGTTCTACCCACTTAGGGTAGAACTGGGATTTTGGAATTTCTCCCTTTTCTGGGGACCACCCTGTTACAGTTATTGTTAGGAAAGTATCCGTGAGAAGGAATAATGAAGAGCAGCTAGAGAGGATTGAGGATTAAAGGAAGATTTTCTTTTTCATAGGAGGGAGATAAGTATTTGTATGAAAGAAATCAAGTGAGAGTAAAAATACTGGCAAGGATGGGCAGATCATAGAATAAAGAAAACAGGCATGGAGTGGCAAATACAGAAGATTGGGGTCTCTAAGGTAAGAAGAAAGAATGGAGGGTAGATACAGAAACACCTTGAAAAGCAAAGGAGGGGAGACCAAAGTGACTAATGCTTTCAGTTTTTTCAGTAAAGTAGGCAGTCAGGCCCATAGTGCTTTGAGTAGCTTAGAATAAAAATAAACTGTGCTAGAGTGTGGTAGTTACTCCCCCAAAATGATGTAGAGCAAAGCTGGAGCTAGAACTCATCTCCAGGACACATTTGGAGTATCATTTTAGGTGTGTTATGTGAAATGACTAAGAGGCAACCAGTATAATTAATGATCAAACTCAAGGATTCAGTTGAACTGAAACAACACATATTTGTTGTATACCAAATTAGTGTAGTTCCTAAATCTGTAGCAGTCAGAATCATTGTGGTGGCTGCTTGTAGTGTGACTTAGAGTTATTGGGTATTTGTATATCTTATTTTACTTACTCCACCTAACAACTATACACATTAGGAATATCCTTCATTTCAAAGCCGAGAAGAAAGACATGGGTGATTTAGCCCTGGAAATGCCAAGTCAAGGATGCCAAAAGAATTAGCAAGTCAGGGCCTCCCTGATGGCGAAGTGAGTTGAGCACCACACTGTGAAGCATCCACTGTACAGCAGCGCAAGTTCGATCCCTGGCCAGGGAAGGGAGCCACAATGGCACTGCAGACCTCTCCTGCTGCTCCCCTCAGCAGTGTATTTCAGTAGATCTGCCTGTTCTGCTCCCCACTCTGTCTCTGATGAAACCTTTCACCTCCTGCGACTTGGGCCTGTACTCCAGCTCTTGTATGCATAAATAAAATCTTTTTTTTTTTTTTTTTAAAAAAAGCAAATCAGTGAGGTGGCAGAGCACAAATCAGCACTGGGAAAGTGCACTGAAGCTGGCAGTGGGCACTGCAGTTCTGGGCAGATGAGAGGGATGGAGCAATTAGAAGTGAAAGCTGAGACCTGACTTACTGGAGCAGAAGTGGGAGAGAAGGGGGCACACATTTGAAGCAGTGGCCTGTAAAGGGTGTGCTTTCAGAGAAGAGGCTGGTGTGCTCATATGTGGGCTACTTCTTTGATACAGAATTTGGTTTGTGAGTCTGGAGGTCAGTTAACTTCTGTCCTCCCCATTTGAGTATACTATTTCTTTCATAAACACTCTAGCATTTTTAAAATAAACTTTACAATTTAAAAATAAACTTTTAGCTTTAGAACTTTTCTTTCTATCAGTTCTTCATTGTAGCACATGTCATTTTACTGTTCTTGGTGTCACCTGTACATATAATGGACATTATCTTTATTTTTTTCTCATCTAACTATAAACATTATAGGGCTTCTAGCATACCATCTAGGCTGACAGTCCCTGATTATTGATCGATTGTTACCCACTATTACCACCTAAATGATTTTTCATGAGTCTTTGTCATTTGTAGCACGTTAATTTTATTCAACAACCTTTTCTTTTTTTTCTTCTTACAGATTTATTTATTTACGCACACAAGAACTGGGGTGCAGGCCAGAGGTGCAGGAGGTGAGAGGATTCACCAGAGATAGAGTGGGGAACAGGCAGATTGATTGAAGTACACTGCTGAGAGGAACAGCAGGTGAGATAGGAGATATCTGCTGTACCATGTGAGTCACCTCTCTGCCTGGGGATGGAACTCATGTTGCAGTGGCTGAAGATAGTTTTGTAGTGCTGTGCCATAACCCCTTGCACCACCAGGGAGGCCCTTCAACAACATTTTCTTAATGCAGGTTCCCAAATACCTCCCGCCCAATCAATTGGGTTATGACTCAATGAGCTTATGACAGGGAGCTAGAACACACCAGGACAGAGCTTTGGGAACCTTGAAAGGGAACAGACAAGCTTGGATTTTATTGAGAATTAGAAGTTTAGGTTTAGTGCTTCTTTCATTGCAGGGACTTGATTAGGATTGGATAAGGAATGACAGTATCACAGGTTGGGTTTGGTAGCAATTGTCAGGCAAGGGTTTTGAGGCTTGTTTAGGAAGAAGCTTGTTGATCTACTGAAGACTTGATAATGTTTTTCAGAAGTTCTAAAGATGAACACAAACTCTTACAAGGCTCCGGGAATAGTATAGTTGTGTTAATGAAGACAGTCAAATTCTAAACTCGTGGCAATGTAGGTCTTAAGCTCTGTGGCCCAAGGGCTGTAGTTTCATTCTCACATCTTTAAAACATTGGGTTTCTAAGTGTTACCACCTGCGTTTTTTATTTATTGTTGATGATTTTGATTTTAAACAACTTACTACTCTTTGGGGGAATTTCGCCATAGGAAGCCATCAGCTGTGTTGTGCTTTGGATGTATGTACTACAGGGGACTTTTCAATACAGAAAAAATTTTGTCCACTATGAATATACTAGGGAAAAGTGGGGCAGTTTAAAGTAGCTCTCTAGAATGTTATCTCCTAAGGAAAAAGATTACATATGAATATACATTATGGTTGTTCTCCATATATTTATATGGATTTCTTGAAAGCAAACTTGAACATGTTTCTTCTTGGATGGTACAGTTAAATAGAGAGACTTTGTATGTTTCTGTGTTTGGGGATGTCTCCTTTAAAAGATATGGGTGTTAATTCAGTGCAAGGAAAATAGGTCATTGAAGATTTTACAGACATACTTTCTGAGGCTTGGCTTGGTTCTGTGCATTCAGCAAATGCTGAGCATTTAGTAAATGCCTTTACTAAGTGCCTATTTAACTTGAGGTTCTAACTGAATGTAACATTTTTGTGGCTCTTTGTACCTTTGAGAAAAGGGGTGAGATCAGGATGTGTCTGAGCTAATTGTAGAATATACTGTCTTGGATTGAGGAGTTTAATTGCATGGAAAAGACATCATTTTTAGTGTAAAATAATTTATAGGTTACAAAATTTGCACTTATTACACAACATCAATGTGACTCTCTTAACAAATGTGGAGTAGAGAAAAAGCTTTGTTTATGCTTGAGAAAACTAAGGTTTGAAGACCTAAATGCTTGTCCTACATGTTACAGGCCGCAATCCAAAAGAGTGGGTCCTTTGCCGGCTAGAGATACAATTCAACAGAGAGCACTAGCTGAAACAAGCAGGGCTTTCTTGGAGACTCAGGTGAGGGAACTTGTGCTGGAAAGAAGCCTGGCTTCACAAAGGGAGCTAGGAGGAGATGTTTGAAGGATAGGTGCGCAAGGTGGGGAGGAGGAGAGCAGGTCATAACTTGTTCTCAGTTGGGCTGTGCCCTGGCCTGTGCAAAGGAGTTTCAGATCAATTTCACACAGGGTCTCAGCCTTCTCCCTCTAGAAAATTGTGTGCAATGGCCTTGTATGGTCAGTGTGGTGGGTAAAATTGTGTGGACAGGGATCACCAGTCCATGATTTAGTCCACCTGTTTAAGTAGGAGTTGAGGCAACTATTCCTATAGGTTCAAAATTTCTTTACCTAGGCTGTCTCACAAGGCCATCACATATTTCGAACTGAGATTTATCCTAAATTTTCTGACTAAAAAGAATGTAAAGGAAAGATTAGTTATGTGGTTCTAAATTTATAAAAATTAACATATTTACATACATTTTTTACTTTTACTACTTTGTGTAATTTTTAACTAATTTGACCTTTCTGCATTTGGCTAGAAACTTTTAACTGAAAACGTTTAATTTTGTGATTTCAGGTATTTGAACTTAGATCAAACAAAACTGTGTCTCGTATTTTGCTTATCTTATAATTGAGTAGAATATATTATTAGCTTTTATTTTTATAGCAGTTTACATTTTGATTCATTTAATTGGGAGATGTTTTATAATTACCTAATAAGAAAAATGTCACGTTTTTAAGTAACTTTAAAAAAGGAGAGAGAGGAGGTCTCTAGTAGGTTAAGCAAATCACAGCCATTGCAGCATGAGTTCAATCCTGCCGTTGGCTGGGGAGGTGACCCACATACTGTAGCAGACCTCTCCTGCCTCACCCGCTGCTCCCCTCAGCAGTGTATTTCAGTCGATCTGCCTGTTCTGCTCTCTGCTGTGTCTCTCGTGGATTCTCTCACCCCTCCAAACCTCTGGCCTGTACCCCAGTTCTAGTATGCATAAATCAAGAAATCTTTAAAAAAAAAGAGAGAGAGAGAACTAATATCATTAATGACCAATTGGTTCTTGAGCATTTCTAACGTCATGCCAAGTTTAGTTGCCTTTCTAAATGTTTACTTGTTTTCTTATCCACTTGGAGAGGTCAAAGTTATTTTTCATGTTAGGTATTTGAATGTTTAATTATGACTTTGTAACAACTACCAAGAGTTTAGACTTCTCTTAAATGTAAAATTATAGTGTAGAAGAATGGAGAAACAAGAATTCAGTTGAATATGTGGAGCTAATACCTTTGGAAACTTAAAACTACCTTTTGCAAATGTGGTGGCTAAGTCAGTATTACTTTTCTGCTTCTTAGCTGTGCTTGCTATTCTCTTTATTTGCTGGGACTATGGCCAGCTATTTAAGAGTTTTATATAAGGCTGATGAAGCAAATCTGACTTTATCATCTGACTGGCCCAGGTGGAACCAAACACCTTAGCAGTGAAGATTGAACTCTGCCATCTTCCTATTCCAGATTGGTTATCACACAAAGTGGATTGTTTGATAACAGCGTGCTATGAGGCAGCAAATATTTATTAAACCCATCAAGAGCTTAACATTTTACCTTGGTGTACAAAACCCAGGTCTGGAAAACAAAATTAGACTCAGTCTCTTTCAAGATTTTGGTTCTTAATTTTTCACCCATTTAGGCTTATACTTGAATTGTTTCTGGGTTGAGACTTTGAATAACTGGGATGCCATGCATGTAGTGTTCACAATGTAGATGGTGCCTGGTAGAATTCCACATCTGGTAGTGTTAATACATATTTATATGACTATTGAGAAATATGAAAAGGATGATCATATAAGGAACACCTAGGCATCTTTCTCTCAGAAGTGATTATAGTTTGAATTTCATATTTAGCATTTCATTCTCTTGATGAATGAACAACATGTTTGTATTCCCAAACAATATATTGTTAGTTTTGTTTTTACCCTACACTTTTATTATAAAAATGTCTAATAACATAGAAAAGCCAAAATAATTGTACAGTGATTATCATTCATTACTAAGATTTAACAATTTAAGATTTTAGCAAATTGCTTTATCTTACAATATATGTATATACAAATACTTTGTGGGTGAACCATTTAAAAATAATTTGCAGACTTCGTGGCCTTTCATCTCTAGTACTAAGGTATGTATCTCTTAAGGGCATTCTCCTATAACCACAATAAAATTATCATATATAAAAATTAGCATAAATTCTTTATCTATAAATCACTCATATTCAAAATTTCCTGACTTTTACCTACAAAATGGCTATCAGATTTCTTTTCACCCCCTTTCTCTCTCCAGCCCAACCCAAGGTCCACAGAGTACAGAAGGTAACCAACACAAGGTACCTATCCTTATTTCAAATAATTATTTTTCACCCTGAATGGAGACAAGGTAGAAGAGCTTTTCTGCAATTATTTCTCTTAGCCCTCAAAAAGAGAAATACCAGTGCCTAGCACTAGTAAGATCACATGTAAAATGCAAATTTGTGATAACAGCAGTATTTCATGTTTGAATAAAACTCACTTCCTCATGGATGTTGCCTTTAGGGAGCTTTGTTTCTAATTTGGAATTTAACACTAATATATATAAAGCCATAAGACCCAGTATAATTTTAATATGTAATGAAAGGAGTATCACTTGGGAAAGATCTGGATAAACCAGAATTTTATGGATGTCTTAAGAATTGAGTATTGTAAAGAGCATTTTAGGATTGGCAAAAACAATGTTGCAGATTGGGTGAACTGGCCAGATTCCAACTGGGGATATAGAGATGAGTGTCCTCATTTACTCAACAGGTACTCATTGATCTCTTGGTTGCAGGCTGGGCCATGGTGGGTGGATGTGAAACCAAACGTGTCATGTGACCTCTGGTAGAGGCAGACTGTACAAGCAAGGTTGAGGTGCTCTGAATTGATTTTCCAGTTGCTGCTCTCACAATTCACCATGAACTTACTATGTTACAGTCTAAAATGGGTTTTACTGGACTAAATTCAAGGTGCTGGGTAGGTTGCATTGCTTCTGGAAGCTTTAGGGGACATCTTTCCTTGCCTTCTCTACCTTCTCTAGTTTGGTTTGTGTCCTCTGCTTTTATCTTCAAAGTCAGCATTAGTCAGCCCTCTGATGTCATCACCTTTCTGACCACCCCTGTCTTCTCTTTTACGTGTAAGGACCCTTGTGATTATATTAAATCCAGGCTAATCTGCCCACCTCACAGTCAACTGATTACCTATATCGGTTATCTTAATTCTACCTTGCATTGTGATATTACATATTCACAGGTCTCTATTAAGATGTAGGCCTCTTATTTTGCTTAAGAAAAGTTTTTGAAAGTGATAATCTAAGCTGAAACCTTATGGATAATTAAATACTGGCCAACAAAACCTGTCTTGAGAAGGAAGGGTGTTAGAAACTACAAGGTTGAGAGGTTAAGACTGTGTTCATTCTGGAGAGTACAGCAAGGCCAGTTCTGCAGAACCTGAAGTCAGAAGAGTAGGTATGCAGAGGGCATTTGCTGGAGAGTAAGAAGAGGTTGGATTTGGAAGATTTTAAGTGGCTGATTAATGTTGTTAGATTTGCCTTTTACTAAGACATTCTCTATTCTGCAGAGGCACATTTGGTTTTCTCTGATCTGGGCATTGGGATCCGCTATTTAGTGTAATGCCTCATCAAAATAGTATCGTGGTATACTCAACTATTCAGTCATCTCTTTCCTTTAGTGGGGGAACAGTTTTGGAGGATCACTTTATTCTTTTCTAATTCAAATTTTGAAGCAATAAAGAGGCTTTATTAATCATAATTAGGAAATATAGAATAGGATCATAGGACTGAGATAATCTGATTATCTATAGAATACAATATTAAGTCCTTTGACCACTGGTGATCACCAAGGGTCTTGAAGCTTCATCACTTGCCCTCTTACTTCCCCCTCCCCCACTGCCACCCAGTTTTTGCTTGACAACACTGCTGACATACTAGGAAATACATCAGCTTAGTCCCACTAGCTAGAGATAGTTCTATGTTCAGTTCACTTCCTCTGCTAGGAGAAAGAGAAGACATTCACATTTATATGAAAGTTATCAAGAAATAGACAGAAAATGTTGAAATAGGAAATTTAACCTATTGTTCTTTCAAGTATGAGTGTTTAGCTTTAAGATTTTTAAAAGCTTCTTCCTTTTAGACACGGAATGCCATATTGCTTGAGGGTTTCCTTTTTGCTTGATTGCGGTCTCTTATGCTGAACTGAGGTAAAAGGAGGTAAAAGGTCTCTTCTCCAGAGACCCTTAGTGGAGAAGTTGACCTTGGCTACCTGACTGATTTTTTAGGGAACCAGGTGTGAAAGGGTGGAAACTGTGAGAGAATTTGTATATAATCCTTTGTTGAATACTAAGTCATTCATTAAATTTGAGACTTTTCTGAACTCTGTGCCCTAGTTCCTGTCCATTCACTCCCCAGTAATGAGAAACACCTCTGTCCTTTTTCCCTGACCATGGTTCTCTGTGCATTCTTTAGGAGTCACTGCAATCTCATAGATAGAGTGCACTGTATTCAGTGATAGCCACTGAATGGACCATACTTAAACTATGTGAATTGCTGACTCTTGATATACCGATACACCCAGGAAATCATTAGAACCAAGAAAATGAATATGTACATTGCCATGAAAAATTTGCTCTAGATCTTCTGTAATTGCCTCCTGACCATTAGACAACCACTTAACACAACAGGTGAATTTGCATTTTCTTGCATTTCATTTAATGGGATGCTATTCATATGTGCTTGTATATACACATACATATATGGATATATATAATACATATACTTAATCTGTACATTTTGTCTGACCTCATTTTACTCAGCATAATTATTTTGACATTCATTCATACTGCTGCAGGCATCAATAGTTCACTCGTTTTTATTGCCAAGTTGTATTCTGTTTTATGGATGTAGTTCAGTTTGTCCTTTTCCCCATTGAACATCTGAGTTAGAGCTATTGCAGCTTAGAGCTATAACAAATAGAGCTGCCAAGAATGTTTGTATTGTTTTTGTGCAGATATATACTTCCATTTCCTTTTGCTAAATGCTTAGGTGTGGAATAACTGGAATAATGTGTATTTAACTTTAAAAAAAACTGCTAAACTGGTGGATGTGTATTTAGCTTTTTTAAAAAACTGCCAAACTGCTTTCCAAAGTTGTATTGTTTCACATTTCCAATAGCATTAAATGAGAATTTCAGTTTCTCCACATGTTCTCCAGTACTTGGTTTGTTCAGTATCCTATATCGTCACTTACTGTGGTTCTCTAATAACTAATGATGTACATTTTTGCAAATGCTTACTTGTCATTTGTGTATTGCCTTTGGTGAAGTGTGTTTGGGTCTTTTGTCCATATATTTTAATTGAGTTGATTGTTTTCTTAGTGAGTTTTGAGAGTTCTTTCTGTATTTGGGATGCAAGGCCTCTATTTGTAGTGATTTACAAATCTCCTTGTCTGTGACTTGTCTTCTTATTCTATCAACTGTCTTTTGAAATGCAGAACATTTTTTTTAAGTTTTATTTCAAGATTTGTTTTTTATTTATTTATGCATAAATAAATAAAACCTCTGGGGTTTTACACTTCTGGGGTGTAAGTCAGAGGTACAGGGCAGGGGAGGGAATGAGAGGATTCACCATAAACAGAGTGGGGAGCAGAACAGGTGGACCTACTGAAATACACTGCTGAGGGGAGCAACTGACACATCAGGAGAGTTCTGCTTCGCCATGTGGGTCACTTCCCTGGCAAAGTGCCACAAATTCATGCCACAGTGGCTGGACATAGCTTGATTATGCTGAGATGTTAACCCTTGCTCCACCAGGGAGGCCCCACATTTTTTGTTTTTTAAAGATTTATTTATGCATTCAAGAACCGGGGTACAGGCCAGAGGTGTGGGGGCAGTGAGTGGATTCTTCAGCGATACAGTGGGGAGCAAAAGAGGCAAATCAACCAAAATACACTGCTGAGGGGAGCAGCCGGTGAGGCAGGAGAGGTCTGCGCCATGTGGGTCACCCCCCTGGCTGGTGGCAGGGATAGAACTCCTGCTGTAGTAGCTGTAGTTTGCTTCATAGTGTGTTGCTTAACTCACTGTGCCACCAGGGAGGCTCCCACATTTTTTGTTTTGATGCAGTTCTGTTTATTGATTTTTTCTTTAATGGATTGTACTTTTGCTATCATATTTAAGGAGTCTTTGCCTAACCTAAGTTCCAAAGATTTTGTTGTTATGCTACCAAGGCACCCTGGGATTCCCAAACTTATTGCCTCTTAAAGAGTCTGGCCATCATTGTACACAAAGGCAAAGCAGACACCTAGTGTGAAAGGACTTTAATAGAATTAATGAGACAGAAGAGAAGACTGTTCAGAATAAAACACCCCAAATTATCCATTATCTGGTGGGTAAATGCCCAGCCCAACAGGGTCGGTCAGAAGTGGAGCCACTGGGGTCCAAATGCTTGCCACAAGTCAGTATTTGTAAAGTGCTTTTGCTCTTATTTTATGTATTTTCACTGTAGGAACTGGACATATAAATAGTAAAGAAACTTTCATTTCTTCAGCTTTCAGACAGCAGTTACCTAATGTTTTCACTATTTTATATTTGGAAAAGAGTTTTCCTTCACAGTCAGATGCTTTTGTTTTGTGTAAGTACAACTGAGGTCCTAAGCATGGTGACTTGGCCAAGACTACTCAGTTGGAAAAACAGATGAGAACTTCTCATTTTAATCTTAAATGTTAACATGAGTTCAGTTGACAGACTTAGAATTCACTCAGCACCTAATTATGTAGTGCCTAATAAATGCCAGTCATTGTGCACGGCCTCTCCTGGCCTCTTAGGACTCCAGAGTGAGACCAATGTACAGCATTTCCTCTTTCACAGTGTTTAGAGACTTCTGAAAAATAAAGACAAACAAACAGATAATTTTAATATAGATTAGTAGGTAAAAATAAGGAAATTGTGGAAACACAGCTGAAGAGCAGCTAACCTGGCCCTGAGGGTTGGGAAGGATATTTCTAAAAACATTTTATTTAAGAGACTGAAAGAGGATGGTTTGAGAAATGGGGAGGGGTTGTGGGAAAGAGAGAAAGCATACACTTTATACATAGAAGAAGCATCTGGATGCCACAGAAAGAATGGCTCTATTTGGAAATTAAAGAGTCATAAGAGAAGGGCTGGTTTCTATCATGAATAGAAATAGAATGTCAAGTAGTATAACTTTATTATGGTGATTTTAGGCAGGAGAATGTTAAGATCAGATTTGTAGTTTAGAGAAATTCTTTAAAGTTCCATGGAAAATGGATTATAGATGAACTACTTGAGAGAGGATGATGCTTACAAGAGGAGCAGCAGTGAGTGAGGATGGAAATGGGGAAAAGACAGAACAAATTGGTGCTGACTAACCGAATGTTCTTTGGTTAAAGTACATACAAGTTTGATAAGATGATAGCCAAGTTTCTGGCCTTGAGTAATTAGTTAACTGTTTGGCTCTTGGAGTCTTCACTGAGCAGGAAACACAGAGGCAGCAGCAAGTTTGGGGTGGAAAAGAGAGAGATCAGTTTGCTTACGTTGAATTTCAGGTGATGTGAGTGGAAAACTCATCTGAACTTAAACAGTGTTGGGATCTAGAGCTGCAAGTGTATGGGAGTCATTAATGTTTTAGAGTGATGAAGAGGGAAACCATGTAGGCACTTAAGATTGCCAAGTGGGTCATGGGAAAACATAGCACTAAGATGCAAAGTAGAGGCTTGTTGTCTTTAAATTAAGGGCTTCAGAAGAAGTTTCTAATTTGGTTTCCTTAAATATTTAAAATGAGTTCATCCAGCATCCACAATGCCTCGTTGCTTTAGCTGATCTTTAAAATAAAACTTCCAGGGCCTCCCTGGTGGCGCAGTGGATTAAGCAATGTATTACCACAGCCACTGCAGCATGAGTTCGATCCCTCTGCCTGCCAGGGAGGGGACCCACGTGGCGTAGCAGACCTCTCCTGCCTCACCTACTGCTCCACTCAGCAGTATGTGTTTCAGTTGATCTGCCTGTTCTGCTCCCCACTCTCTCTCTGGCGGATCCTCTCACCATCCACACCTCTGATCTGTACCCCAGCTCTTGTATGCATAAATAAATAAATCTTTATAAAAAAATAAAACTTCCTTCGTTTCTGTGATCTCCAGTTACACTCTTGCTTTTCTTGTCAAGACTGTCATTGTTGTAACAGATGACCCATACATGAAACAGAAAAACAAGGGTCCCTGCTACAAATTGCAGTAGTTGAGTAGGATTATTCTAAAATGCAACTGCTTAAGAATCATATCCCTTAGTTATTGGAATGACATTGAAGACCTAGTTAAATCTTGTTATTTATTATGTGTTTTTCTAAAGTATATGCATTAGGAACTAAATAAAAATGAAAGCAGGAAGGCTTTCTTGAAAGCAGAGGAAGGGGAAGGTTGTAGCTCCATTATTGCCAATTAGACTTTGAAGTGACTTGTCAGGATCTTTGGTGTTTGAGGAACATCATTTGACTTCTAGTGTTTTTTTTTTTTTTAAAGATTTATTTATTTATGCATACAAGCACTGAGGTACAGGCCAGAGGTGTGGGGGGGGTGAGAGGACTCACCACAGAGAGCGGAGAGCAGAACAGGCAGATCAACAGAAGTACACTGCTGAGGGGAGCAGCGGGCACAGCAGGAGAGGTCTGCTGCACCATGTGGGTCCCCTCCCTGGCCGGCAGCAGGGATCGAACTCATGCTGCAGTGACTGCGGTTTGCCTCACAGTGTGTTGCTTAACCCACTGTGCCACCAGGGAGGCCCGACTTCTAGTGTTTTTATTTTATAAATGAGGAAACCAAAGAGTGAGTTTCTTCTTGAACAAGCGATTTAACCTTGTAGAGGCGGATTTAATACTGGCAACTCCTGATTCCTAGCTCATTCTGTGACATGTTACATGTGATACGGTGATTTGCCTTTTGAATTCACTTCTATTATTCATAGTCTCTTACCGTTCACTCTATGCTCTCAACATTCTGGGTTATTAAAGGTAAAAAAAAGAGTGGCAGGAAAAGAAAAATAGTGATGTGCTCCATTGTTCTAGATGTCAAAGACCTGCTGGCATGTCAGAATGATTCAATCAAAGACCTGCTGGCATGTCAGACTGACATGACAGGTGCTTTGATGTTTTCAGGGGATAGTCTGTGTGTTGGATTATCAGTGAGCATCTCTGTCTGCTTGCACTAGCTCGCTCTTGTGTCAGTGGGAACCCAACATGTCTGTTTCATTTGTCAGCTTTGTACACTGATACATTTAATTTCATAATTGTTTAGTAAGACAATTATAGTTAGTAAATAAAGGATTATTGTGTTATGAAAACTGAAATATTCCCCTAAGGCTACGAATTTATTTGGTAAGTCACTTAATGAGGAACTGAAAAACTTGATTCAATTGTAATAGTAGCATTATATTAAATGCTTTCATTTTATGGATGAAGAAACAGTTAAAAGGGGTGATGAAATTTGCCAAAACATTGTTGCTAATGAGGGCTTAGTTTGATTTGCAATTTCTAAATATTATGAATTTCTAGATATTTTACTCCCACAATCACTCTGGCCCAGTGTTCTAGTACATGCTCCATCTGTTTTTTTTGTGTGTATGTATTTGTTTGTTTCCTGTGAATGTTGTTTTCCTTGTACCCCAATTCAATCAGTTCCCTTGCCCCCAATTTATACCTCTGCAAATCACTCTCCCAAAGCATTTGTGTAGCTGTCACTCTATACAACGTTGCTGGAAGTTTTGTGTAGAAGGGAGCAAATACAAATGGAGACCATTACAACTCAGCACAATGTGCAGCATCAAAACTGAGCTTTCAGCTGCTCTGTTCTTAAAATTCTTTGTCTGTACTCTCTCTGAAAGTTTAAATTGACCACTTTTGTCTAAAGATTCCAGAATACATATAGCTCATATACATGTACTCTTAGAAGTCAATAGTGAGGAACTACAAAACAGCCAAAAAAAATAATTCATACCAAAATAGCAGATTCATACCTGTGAATAGTTACTTTAAATGTAAATGAATGGTATTCTCTAATGAAAAGATTAAGTATAACTGAATTGATTAAAAAAGCCATTTGTATGCTGTCTAGAAGTAATTCACTTCTAGACAAATGTAAGGAAGACATAGAAGGAAATAGGTGGTCCATGTAAATGGAAATCAAGAGAGAGCTGGGAAACTACTGTTTCAGACAAAATAGACTTTAAATCAAATATTGTAATAAAGACAACAATATTACATAGTGACAAAGCTGTCAATCCTATAGGAAGACAGCAGTTATAAATATTTATGTATCTTAACTATATTGAGCAAATATTAGCAGACCTAAACAGAAATAGACAGTAATCCATTATTAATAGGGAATTTTAATGCCCCACTTAATAAATATATCATCCAAACAGAAAACCAACATCAGCATTAATGACACATTAGACCAGATGAACTTTATAGGTGTATATAGAACATTCCATTTCAAAGCAAAAGAATATACAGTCTTCTCAAGCGCACATACGGCATTCTTCAGGATAAAGTCTACATTAGTGTGGAAAAACAAGTTTAATAAATTTTAGATTGGAATTATAACAAGCAAATCTTCTCTGACCACAGTTGTCAATCAGTTACAAGAATAAAACTATAGAAACACAGCAAGATTAAATAATAATGCTGCTGAATTAACAATGGATCAATGAAGAATTCAAAGGAGAAATTTTTAAAAGTCCTTTGAAACAAAGATGGAAAAATAACATAACGAAACATACTGTATACAGGGAAAGCAATTCTAATTAATGCACACACAAAAAAGTGGTCAATTCCATCTATGGAATGTTCATAGAAATATAGGCTATCTTAGGAATCATGAAAAAAATCTCAATCTAGCTTTATATCTCAAGGAACCAAAAGAATTTTTTAAAAAGCAGATGAAACTCCAAATTAGTAGAAGGAAAGAAATGGTAATCATCACAGTGGAAATAAATGCAGGAGACTGAAGAAAATAGAAAAGATCCATGAAACTAAACTGAAAATTGATTCTTTGAAAGATAAAAGGACTGACTGATAGCTGTATTCACTAAGAAAAATAGAGCACTCAAATAAGTAAATCAGAAATGAAAGCGGTGTTACAACTGATACCACAGAAATAAGACCTCATGTGACTATTATGGAAAATTATATGCCAACAAATTGGACAACCTATAAAAAATAGGTAAATATCTGGAAACATACAACCTTCAAAGATTGAATTGTGAAAAAATGGGAAGTATGAGTAGATGGGAGATGAAATCAGTAATCAAAAGTCTCCCAAATGAACAAAAGACCAGGACCAAAGACCAGGCATCGCTAGTGTATTATAGCAAACATGCAAACAAAAATTAATACCAGTCCTTTTCAAGCACTTCAAAAAGTAGATGAGAAGTGAATTCTGCCTAACTTATCTTACCAGATCACCATTATTCTGATGCCAAAACCAGACAAGGATGCCTCAATTAAGAAAATTATGGACCCATGTCCTTCATGAACATGAACATAGATGCAAAATTCCTCAACAAAATATTAGTGAATGAAATTCAGCTATAAAGGATCATAAACCATGATCACATGGGATTTAATCAAGGGAACATAAAAATGGTTCAACATTTATAAGTCAATAAAAGTGATACACCATATTATCAAAATGAAGGATAAAAATGACTATAGTTAATAATGTGTTTGCAAGTTGCTAGTAGTAAATCTTAAAAAGGTTCATAAGATATACACAAAAATGTTTCCAGTTATATATGTTGATGCATGATAATGAGATCTATTGTAGTCATTATTTAGCAGTGTCTATAAATAACAACTCATCTTGTATACCTGATTTGGGTGGGTCCCCCCCCCCACACACACATGACATTTTCAAGACACCCCTGGGTATCATAAAGTTTAATTAAATTCATACTCAATTCTAAGATGCTCTATCCAGAGGTACCATTAGAGTCTACAGGGTTAAGTGCTCAGTCTCCCAAGATCACCTTCCACTTCAGACTCCAGTCACAATCCCCCCACCGTCATCTCCCTACCCTGTTATCTATATTTCTGACCAACTGGCTATATAAATGAAGTTCCTGGATTCCCTACTTAAGTTTGATTAATCTGCTAGAGCAGCTTATAGAACTCAGTAATTCATTAGATAACTAATTTATTATACAGAATATAACTTTATTTTGTTATTGAAGTAACATTGTTTTACATCCTTGCTAGTATTTTGATAGTATAGGATTTCACCCTCAGATGTAGTCACTGTAGTGCTTTGCCCAGCTTGTCCCCCCATTTTCACCCCTCCCCCTCTGAAAGTCATAGATCAATGATCAGCTTTCAAGGGTTGGTTCTAAAATTTGCCTTTGTCTGATGTATTGCTTGATTTTTCTATATTCTACCTGGCAGTGACACTATCCCATATTTATCTTTCTCCCTCTGACTCATTTCACTTAGCATAATCCCTTTCAGTTCAATCCACATTGCTGCAAATGGCATGAGTTTCTCTTTTATGATTGCTGAGTAGTATTACATTGTGTATATATACCACATCTTCTTAAGAGGATATAACTTAGTCACAGCCTGATGGAAGAGATATATAGGGCAAGTATGGAGAAAGGGTACAAAGCTCCCATGACTTCTCTGTGCCCTACCTCCCCATCTATGTGTTCAAGCCAGACGGTCTCCAACACCGTGCTTTTGATTTTTTATGGAGGACTCATTATTTAAGCATGATTGATTAAATCTCTGGACATTGGAAATTGAACTCAGCCTCCAGGTCCTCTCACCATCCCAGGGGGTCTTGAAGAAGGAGTGGAAGTTCCAACCCTCTATAATCAGATGGTTGGTCCCACTGGCAACAAGTCCTCATCTATAGGTGCTCGCCCAAAGTCACCTCATTTAGATAGCAAAATTAGGCATCTTTGCCATCCTCAGTATTTAAAAAAGTCTAAGACTTTTGGGAATTGTGGTTTTGGAACTGTGAATGAAGATCATATATATATGAGAAGTACATTTTGGTAACTTGAATGACCAAATAGATATACAATATTGTAATACCTGAAACTAACATAATGTTATATATCAATTATACTTTTTAAAAAAGTCAGTTGAGTTTAAATAAGTTTAAAAAAATCACAAAGCAAATTCTTGTGATCATAGTTTACTGTTGGTAGAATTGAGGTGATAATGGATTTTACCTGCTTTGTTGGGATTGTCTCTTGAGGTTCCAGTAAAAAATGATATGTTTAAATATATAAGAGATATATTTAAACATTATATGTAATGTATATATTATATATGTCAATATAATATACCTGGATTAATATAAACGGTTATATGTGTATATGTACATATATGTAATGTTATGTCCATTTTAGATTTTACTCATTTTTTTTTTTAAGATTTATTTATTCATGCATACAAGCACTGGGATACAGGCCAGAGGTGTGGGGGGTGAGAGGATTCACCACAGAGAGCAGGGAGCAGAACAGGCAGATCAACTGAGGTACACTGCTGAGGGGAGCAGCGGGCACAGCAGGAGAGGTCTGCCATGCCATGTGGGTCCCCTCTCTGGCCAGCGGCAGGGATCGAACTCGTGCTGCAGTGACTGTGGTTTGCTTCATAGTGCGTTGCTTAACCCACTGCGCCACCAGGGAGGCCCAGATTTTACTCTCATTGTTAATGCTTTGATTGTAATAAGATTTTGAAAAGGAACTGTGAACAGCTCATCAGGCTCCACATAGAATTAATACCCGATTCTGCTAGTTAAGAAGTAACTTTGTAAATTTCTGATTTAGATAGTATAGCGGTTTCTTTTTTGTCTTTTATTTAAAATAAGTCTTTATAGTGATAGATTTTAGCAAAGATGATCAACTTAGATACTCAATACTTAGATATTCAATATAAGCAGTACTTATTCAACTTAAGTTGACTTGTTTTTTGGGTTTTTTTGAGTCTGTTTCAAGTTATATAACTGAGCAACTGACACACAACAATAAATAAATGTATTGGCAACCATGTGCTGCCCTCTCCCATTTTGCAATGATTTTCCTTTTCCTTTAATTTTAGGAAACAGATATTGATGATCGATATGGAGATTTGGATTCCAGAACAGATTCTGATATTCCAGAAATTCCACCGTCCTCAGACAGAACCCCTGAGATCCTCAAGAAAGCTTTATCTGGTTTATCTTCAAGGTATGATTGGATGAGGATAAATGTGATGGGTGCACAAGATAAGCTATGAGGTAATACTGGTATGTGAGATTAATTTTACTCTTGTGAAGTATTGCTATCAGAACATCTAATAAAGAAAATTCTGTATTTTTTGTTTCCTCTTTTTCAAATGCCAGAGAGAAATCGGTAACTTTTTATTTTTACTGAATTTAAAATTACTAGTCAAAGATCCACAGCCCTTTGCTCTTTTATATTTGTGCCAAATTTTAAGTAATTTTATATTGCCCTCCATTATACACTTTAAAAATATAAATTATGTAATTTAAAAAGCTTTTATTCAGATTAACCTATGAAATTTTAAATGCTGCTATAGAAATATTATTTTTTCCAAGTTTTTTGATCATAACACACATTTTACATTACATCCAAAGGACATAACAAATGTACATTTTAATTGCTGCAAAAAAGGTTAGGTAAAAAATCAATTTTTGGCATTACTATGTATGATCCCCTGTTTCTCTTTTATATTGTTTTGTGTTATTGAACAAAAAATGCTGGTTGTAACTTAGTAAGGTGATTTTAATACCACTGGTTTAGCCTTAGCTAGGAAATGTAATATGGAGGTTTCTGATTTTTTTTAATTTAGACAATACTTGACTCAAAACAAAAGTTTTATTTTTAATCAACATACAAACTTCTTGCTATTTATTATTAAAAGCATGATTATGTTTTTAACTGTTCTTATTCCCGGTTTTTTTTACAACCTCGTTCACAAATACACCTTTAATTTAAAATCTCATGATATCTATCGCAAATCCCCAACTTTTTAAATAATGACATTAAATAAGAATGATAATGTGTATCATTTGTGAGATTTCCCTTAATGATTATTTTTTTCTTCTGATATGAACTAACAACAAGATATAATTGTAGCTGATATTTATTGAGTATATTCTATGCTAGGTACTGGTCCAGGTGCTTTACATGTATCTATTAATTTAATTTCCACAGCAACCCTGTAACATATGTACAGCTACATATCTATTGTATACTAAGGAAACAGAGGCACAGAAATATAGCAGCAGTCATGTAGTGAGTGATAGAAACATATTCTGAACCAGAAATGCTACCTTTTTGAATGAATTAATTTTTTGTAAAAAAAAAAAAATGTAATATAGGACCAGCTTCAGTCTTTTTAAGAAACTTCTCTAAGTGCAGGTTTCAAAAATCTAATAAATATGTTCTTCGAGGGCTCAGGTTTTCAATTAGCTTGGAATTGTTAGATAATATGAAGACAGTAAGTTCCCTATTTAAAACCTCAGGGTCTCAGCAGCTGCCCTTCTCTGTCATTCAAACCAGGGCCCAATGTCAGGTACACACATTGACATTAGCAACAGCCACCTAGGGACTCATTTCTGACATATGTAGTGTCCTCTTTTCTAGGAGAGGTTCTTGATAATTTTGAGGCTGAGGATAAGTTCCAAAGGAGGAATAAATATGCTTCTGAGTTTCATTTACACAGGACAGAATTATTATCAGGTTATGATACTTTATTCCCATTTGACTAACTCTGTGACTTAGCTCAGTTTTCCAATCCATTTATTAATCCCCAAAGAGTTAGATCTGTACAACCAAATGTAATATATATATAGTGAAACCAGACAAAGGGCTAGATAAAACCAAACTCAAAAAACAAGCCCTAGAAAGCTGACTATAGAACTGAGGCATTTAGATAAGAGGGGAGAAGAGAGGGCGAGCACAAAGTGGGGGAAGAAGGAGCACGATGAACTGTGGTGGTGAATATGGGTGCTTTGGTGGTAGGAGAGCTAGAAAGTGGTGGTGGTGAGGGGGGCGTCCTATATTAAAATCAACATTACCTAAAAAAAAAAAAAACCTGAACCTTTCAACTATTGCATTTTTCATTCTATACCCATTTCAGTTCATCTGGAAGTGTAGAGTCTTGTGAGGACTATATTAGTCTACATTGTTATTCAATGCAGAGAGAAAGCACAATTTGACGACTTCATGAGTAACCTGAGAATCCTTGACTTAGTGTTGTTGCATCAAATTTAGATTTGAATGCAGGAATGACTTGATAAAAGGGATATTTGAGAACAAGTGATTCGTTCGAGTATATAGGCTATATAGGAGAGTGGTTGAAAGTGGTGTTTATAAGTAATATTTGATAAGTGAATGAAGTCAAACAGTATTTTTTTATAGGAAAGAGAATGAGAATCTGTGCTCAGAATACAATGCATATGTTACTATACATTATACTCAAAATCTCATATAATTTAAATGCTATCATTTGAATTAATAGAAATCAGAGAATTCTTTTTTTTTAGTGTTTTTTTTTCTTTTCTTTTTTCTTTTTTTTCTTTTCTTTTTTCTTTTTTTTCTTTTCTTTTTTCTTTTTTTTTTTTTTCTTTTTTTTCTTTTTTTTCTTTTTTTTTTCTTTTTT
>JAGFMF010012298.1:1169455-1185247 GCA_019455555.1 Galemys pyrenaicus
TAGATTGAGGAACCGCCATACTGCTTTCCATAATGGTTGGACCAGCTTGCATTCCCACCAGCAGTGTAAGAGAGTTCCTTTTTCTCCACATCCTTGCCACTTTTTGCTTGTTGCTACTTTTTTTGATATGTGCCATTCTCACTGGGGTGAGGTGGTATCTCATAGTGGTTTTGATTTGCATTTCGAAATCAGAGAATTCTTAAAGAAAATAACTTTACTGTGAGTATAGTACACATCACCTATGTGTAGGTATTATGAGAGTCATTTGGGTTTTGCAAAGCAGTTGCCAACATTTTTCATGACATTGCCACATAAAGAGTTATAATATTTGTAAGATACACTGGGGATGCAGTGTGAGGCTCCTGGGGGATTGCAGGAGATGAGTTCTCAGCCCACGAGGAACCAGCCAGGCATACCGGCAGGGACGCTGTGTTCCGAAGGTCCTGTCCCTAGTCGAGGACAGCAGGCAGCACACTGTGAGCAGTAGAAGGACGTGGTCTTCAGTCTGGCTCTGCCCTCACTGACCAACCTCCCTTTCACTGAGTGCCTCCTCTATTCAGTAAGATCCACTGGGCTCTCCAGTTTCAGTTCTGTGTTGTCCTTTCTTTACTTTTCCTCATTGAAAGGCCATGCTCTCTTCTATATCACATTAATGTCACTACTGTTTTTATACACCACCCTATAGGACTGATCATCTTTTTTTATAGGACTTTTGCACCCAGCTTCTCCTCCCACTCCTGGTAACTACTAGTGGGATGTGACCACTTGCCTTATGTCTCATCCTCATTCATATTGAGCAGAAGTTACATTTCTTTCTTTAACATAATTTTTAGATTGAATTTAGCTCTCAGTAGTGAATGAATGTTGCTTGGTTGGTTGGTTGTTTTTCTGTTTGTCTTTTGGTGTTGGTTGTTATTACATAAAGTAAAATTTGAGATTCTTAATGTTTGGTTATGACAATTCTATAAGTATGTCAACTCAATACTGAAACCATACAAAAAACAAAGAAGATACAAAATGCTAATTTTACAAATGTTTTCTTTGTAGGTGGAAAAACTGGTGGATTCGTGGAATTCTTACTTTAACTATGATTTCGTTGTTTTTCCTGATCATCTATATGGGATCATTTATGCTGATGCTTCTTGTAAGTGTTTTACATTTTCATAAACATCCCTTGCTTTATTTTTCAGCATTGATATGATTCAAGTAATTTGAGCATGTCATAAAAAAGAAGGTAATTTGAAGCTTGCTAACAGCAAATTTAGTTCTTTTAAGCATCTTCTAGCTCATGAAATGACCTCAATTAATCTTTTCCACTTGCGGAATGGCCATTTTATGTATTCTATCAACAGAGACCCAGTACACACAATAGATATTTATCTTTTTGTCAGACATTTTGCTAAGCATTATATATGACAGAAACACACACACACAACTTCAACATATGTAATAGAGCTAGATCCCTAACCTTAAGGAAATCAGTCTAATGACAGAGACATATGTAACCATGTGAGTAGTTGGAAATAATGGGATAAATCCTTGATAGACCTTGTTCAAAGAGCTCAATAAAAATGCACATAAGCCAATCTGAGCAACATAAAGGAACACTTCTAGAAGAGCTGAAGACAAAACTGAGTCCTGAAGAAGGGGCTGGAATAGGGAAGGCATGGAGGTAATGAGAGAATGTGGTTCCTTGGTGGATTTGCAAGTTGTACATGTAGAGGGTGTTTAGGGATGAAACTAGAGAAGCAAGTAGAACCATTGTTGGAGTTTTGGATTTTGTTTATGGGAAGCGTAACAAGTCATGAGTCTTTTATGCTTCAGGTAGCTTCAACATGCCAGTTCTGGGAAATGATACACTGAGAAATCACACCTGTCTCTGCCCTTTTGGAGCTCATTGTCTGTACTTTAGAGCATCTATTAGATATATAATGACAAACTGCAGTAAGCATCTGAAAGCAGTGGCTACCACATGGGAGCCAGGAGACTCCAAGGATATGGTGCCCAGAATATGCCCTGGCCCTGAAGGCTGTGTTGGAGTCAGTGAGTTGAAGTGAGATGCTGGGGCAGGGGACAGAGTGTCACAGCAGAGGATACCTGTGGGTAAAATCCTTTCTGTCTAAAGGAGCATGAAGAATTTAAAGTCCAAAGTTGTGGGACTATGAAGAGAAGTGCATTTGTTCAACATTCATCAAACACTAGATGCTGAGCAGTGAGCTTCTCTTAGGGATAGGTATAGTGTCCCTCTTTGTTATGGTTATTTTTCTTTATCCCATCTTAGTTAATTTAGCATTTTCTGTACCCACTCCTTTGTTTTCTGGCTACTCCTGCCCACCTAGAAGTGTGTTAACCTTGCTCACCTGTCTTCCTCTCCACCTTCATGCTCCGTCTTAGTCATAGTGATAAGCTTATGGGCAATATGAAATGGTTTTGTTTGATTTTATAAAAGAATAATATTTGGAGTGAAATTAGACACATTTGAGAAGAAATTAACAATGCTTAAACAAAAACACTTAATAAATAATACTTAAAGCACTCTTAAGCCCCCTAAAGTCTTTTCACTTTTTATCCTCATTAATTTCTTACATCCTTGGGGGATATCAAAATAATGAAAATTAATCAGAAATTACTACCTTTGTTCTGTTAATTGCTGACATCTTAAAGAGTGTTTTTTACTAAGGAAAAAATGGATAGTGGAAAGGACTGACTTAAGGTGAGGGCAGAACATGCTATTCTGAAAGCCAGGCAAGCAGCGTGAGCACTGCCAGTGTGACTGGAGGTATGCACACCAGCTCGCAGTGTCCTCACTCCTAGACTCTTGGAACTATTGAGGGCCTTCCGGGCCAGTGGATCCTTGCCTTCCTGGGATGTGGGCATTTAAGATGACTGTGTGAAGAGCACTTTACAGGGCAGTGATAAGAGTGGGCAGCTGCATGATGGCAGGCAGCTCAGGAAGGCTTTGCAGATGACAGGATCTTTGAACTGACCTTGAGACTGTCAGCACAGTGTGAGCTCCATGGGCAAAGGTCCAAATGGCTAAGAAATCAGGAAAGGCCAGGTGATGACCTCTTCCTGGAGCACAGGACTTTCGAAACTGGGAAAATAACTAGGGATCAAATTCTGGATGAGCTTTAAAATATCCTGTGAAGAACTTTGGGAATTATTTGTGAAGCTTTGGAAATATTGACGATCCTCTGAATTGTTATTCCCCTTTAGAAGATAATTTTTATCTAAGACATTGAAAAGCAGCAGTATCTTAGGTATACTCACTCAGGCTAGTTACATTGTTTTCCAAACTAAAGTACTTGAGAGTGGTAACTACGTCCAGAATTGGTGAAGGACTGTTTTTTAACCACTCTATTTTGATAAAGTTCTGAACACTTGTAAAGACATTCTTGCCTATTTGCTTTCTGATTTTTTAAAATATATATAATCATGAGCAGGTTGATTAGGGAAAAAGGACAGAAGAATAAAGGACACTTGCATAAACACAAGCAGACAGAAGGAGCTGCCTCTGATTTTTTTTTTTTTAAATGAAATCACAAACACTTAAGACACTTGAGGTTTTTTTGTTCATTTTTTTTATTATAAAAGGAAAATATCATTTTATGGCAAGTTATTTGCTTAGACTGGTGAGTTTAGTCAGAGAAGAAAGTAAGAATATTAAAGATCTAGTTAAATAGATTTAAATTGTTACAGCTCTTAAGTTTATTGCATATGCACATGCATGTGTCCATATGCATAGGTACATCTGTTACATTTATGTGAATTTATGTCTAGGGAGCATGAATAAGGAATAGTACATTGCTGGTGCTGAAGTGACAGTGCTTTTGTGTGTTTTAAAGTCTCATTCTGGGGCCTCCCACGTGACCTAGGGGTTAAGTCTCAGCGCTATCACTGCTATGGCTTGAGTTTGAGCCACAGCCAGGGATCTGATCACGTATGACTCTTCTGTCACCTGCTGCTCCCCTTAGCAGAGTATTTCAGTCAGTCCACCTGTTCTCCTCCCCACTCTGTCTCTGGTGAATCCTCTCACCCCCCACACCTCTTGCCTATACCCCAGTGCATCTACACACACACAAAAAAATAGTCTGATTCTGTTCATATCCATAACTCAGTCATTTATATCTGAGAAGTATACATTATTACCTAGATTGCATTGCCTTATGATATCAGCACTCACAAGTAGCTAACTCCAGAGAATTTTATTAAAAACCTACTTCTAGGAAATGATAGCTATAATTTAAAAATGGAACTCGTAGTCATGTTCCAGTTTTTTTCCCCCTTCAGCCTTCTATTTATAGTACTTTAATTGTTGTATTCACAGCTTGGACTCACACTTCTAAGTGGTGGAGTCACTAACACATGTTTTGATTTAAAGGCAAATGTGGGGCTGGCTTCAGCACCACGTACACTAAAATTGGAACAGTACAGAGAAGATTAGCATGGCCCCTGCACAGAGATGATGTGTGAATTACTGAAGCATTCCATATTTGAATAAGTAAATAAGGCAGATGTGAACATTTAAAAGATAACTATAAGAATTTTTTCTTCCCCATCTTCTTGAGCATTCATATGTTAAATTTTTAGTTCACATTGTGTAATTGACTTTTGAATACTGTCTTTAGCTTTTTCTCATTGTGAGGTTTATAGAAGTGTATTAGGATTACTTTGGAAAGTAGATAATTTTTTAAAAATCACCCAGTTCTATCATCAATCACCAAAATGCATTAATATGACCACTTTAGGTTTTCTTTTGTTCTCTTTACTTTTGTATTGTAAAGACCACAGTTGTAATCATAATGTGACTAAAATTTTATATCCTACTTTTATTTTATTTTTTTAAGGAACTTTTTGCTCATAATTAGACCTTTTTTTAGATTACATTTTTTATATATTTTTTAAATTTACATATATTTGACATCAATTGTAATCCCCACGTATTCTCCATCACCGTAACATCAGTGCACCATCACCTCAGTCCCCCCTGCTCCCATCTGCCCTCCATCCTTTCCCTCTTCCCTCCCCACCAAGTGTCCCCAGTTTGTCCTTATCTTTTCATTTTTGGTTTTTGTTTCTTTCTTGTTATTATTATTATTATTATTATTGTTTTTATTCCTTTCCTTGATCCTTATTTGGTTCCCTTATATTCCTCCTAGGGGAGGAACCAACTGGTATTTTGCCTTCTGACTTACTTCACTGAGCATAATCCCTTCCAGTTCCATCCATGTTCCTATGAATGCGTCTAGTTTTTCATTTTTTATTGCTGAGTAGTGTTCCATCGTGTATATGTACCACAGCTTCCCGATCTACTCATCTGTTTTTGGGCATTTAGGTTGTTTCCAGGTCTTATTGTAAAGAGTACTCCTAGGAATATACCCAAAAGACACAAAAACACTGATTCAAAAGAATACCTGCACCCCTATGTTTATATCCTACTTTTAAAACTCAGTGTCATATCAGGTGTTTTATGTTGCTCCACAGTCTTTACAACCATCAGCTTTAAGCATTCATCTACTCAGTGGAATGGAGTGCTTCATAAATTATTTAAGCCATTGTGTTATTTTTAGATATTACATCTGATTTTTCTTCTTTGGAAATTACACAGTTCTACACAGATTATATAGTAAAAGCTTTTCACATGCAGGGTTATTCTCTTTAGGTAGATTCCCGAAGTGAAAATCAGCACTTTAATTTGGATAACCCCTAGGTTCAAATAGTTCAAATTAAACATACCCATTTTGAGCTTCTGTTCCATTCTAAATCCTTCATAAATGTCTTTTCCTAAGCCTTCTCTGGCATTATTCTGTGTTCTACACTTTCTTTTATGTGCCCAATTCTTCAACCACAACATCCAGTCAGTTCTATTTCATTGCCTTTTAGACCTTGTACTCTCCCATCTGTCACTGTTCTGGAGAGATACTTTATCCAGACTCACCTGGATGATGGTGTCCTACTTGCCTTACTGTATCTACACTTGTTGCCAGTACAGTTAGTCCTTTGCATCTCTGTCATCCCCAAACACTCAACATCAGATCATGTCCTTTCACGATGAGCTCGAACCCTGTGCATGCCTTTGAGTCACTTCCTGTGATGCTGTGACGACGCTCTTTTGACTCCACTTCTCACCCACACTTTTATGTTCCAGAAACTGAATTACTTGTGATGCCATAGGCTCTCCTACATATGTTACCATCTCCTGCCACAGGTTGTCTGCCTGTGTGCTCTTGTCCTGGTGGCTCCTTCTATGGTATTGTAGAGGTGTGTGGCACGCTTACAAACTAGGTACTTCTGGAGAATCCTCAGTAACCAGCACAGAGCAGGGATGTACATATTGCTTTTTCCTAAGACTTTTAACACATTTATTAGGCCAACAGTTTTTATCAGTATGCATTACTACCAGTACTCATGAGGTGGAGTATCAATTTCTTTCCCAGCTATTTGGGAAAGCTAATTTGTGGAAATCTTAAAAAGAAATCTCAACCTATTTCCTCGGCAGAGTTTGGAAAGCTTTTGCTATAAAGGATCCAGATGGTAATAATTTAAGCATTAAGGAACCACTTATGTCTTTGTCATATAATCTTTACTTTCTTGTGTGTCTAACTCTTTAAAAATATAAAATGCATTCATAGCTTTAGGGCTGTACACAAATGAGCCTTTCAGTGTACTCTCTAGACACTGAAAAAATTATTTTATGTATGCAAAGATTTTAATCTCTCAGTTCATGGAAATATGTGTTCAGTTTGCCATTTGCTCTTTTGAGTCTTGGAATTGACTTAAACCAAGCCCTATTAATAATGTTACATTTTCAATAATTAATTTTATTCAGATTAGTGGATAGAACAGTTTGAGTATCACTAAATAAAGACAATCAAAAAGAAATTTATAAATACAAACCCATTTACTTAGGCATATATATATAGGACACTGTGCAAAGAGACCTGCATAGTCTCAATTGACTGGTCAAAGTAGGAGTATTTGGAGAAGTGATGCTTATCACTTGTCAATGTAGCATAGTCTGGGGTGATGAATGTAGCTTGGTCTGGCAGAGTTAGCACCACCAGGAGAATGAAAATATTATGCCCCAAATCCTGGATTGCTGGGTAAAGATGATTCAGCCGTTTGTCCCACTACTATCTTTATCCTTTTTAAGTATACCAGAACAGATAATTAAAAACAAATATATACAAGCAAATTTTCACATATGATCATTTTCCTAGGGTATCTCAAGAAACAAAATAAATGAAAACCTCAAGTAATGAAGAAGTAGCAAGAGATAAAAATCTAGTTACATACCACCAACTAGACTATATCCCTCAAACTTTCAGCTACAATACTGTCTTATACTCCAAGAGGCTTGCCCAAACTTTTTGTTTTTATTTATTTATGTATACAAGCCTGGGGTATAGGTCAGAGGTGCAGGGGATGAGAGGATTCACCAGAGACAGATTAGGGAGCAGAACAGGCAGATCTACTGAAATACACTGCTGAGGGGAGCAGTGGTCAAGGCAGGAGAGATCTGCTGTGCCATGTGGATCAGCTCCCTGACCAGGAATTGAACTCATGTCGCAATGGCAGGTGATAGCTTGACAACACTGAGACTTTAACCTCTGTGCCACCAGGTAGGCCTTGCCCAAACTTTTTGAATAAACCATGGTCTTACTTGTCCTTTTTTGACATCAGTTGATTTTCTAGATGTTGACTATTGAGTTTTGCTACTGACATTTAGAATAATTAAAAATGGACAGAGTAAAGAATTTTTGAATACATATGGCAATGTTGCTTTATTAAATAAGCACAGGTGTAATCATTGAGAAATGCATGTCAATGTTTTCTTTTGGTTCCAGGTTCTAGGCATCCAAGTGAAATGCTTCCATGAAATTATCACTATTGGCTACAGAGTATATCATTCTTATGACCTACCCTGGTTTAGAACACTGAGCTGGTAAGTAGCTTAAAACTGTTTCTGATATGAAAATCTGATTTTTTGCTAACATATGTAAAGGGGACATCCTAACTAGTCATGATCCTCACTGTTGACCTTATAGATTGAGAAAGAGATTGTAGAAAGAGAAAAAGAGTATAACTGGTTTCTAAAAAGAAGAAAATCACATTCATCTAATTTACATTTATTACGTACACCATTCTTTTCCTTTTAAAAATAATTCACCACTTTATTGGACACATTTTTATATCCTTCATAAGGACAGTCTTAACAGTTTAAATACGTAAAATGTAATAAATATGTGTAATCTTTTATTTTCAGTTGTTGTGATACCACACACAACATTAGATATCGCTACAAAGACTAAAAGATGAAATATAAAAATAGTTGTGTTTTTTCCCTGTGCGATCATCATGAGGGAAATCTCAAGCTGACTCTTCCTCCCCCTCAACCCTTAGAAGCTGGCTCGGCCTTCCCTAAGCCTTCACAGGCCATGGGGTGGGGGCAGTGAGAGGAGAGATGCCTCCTCCTTTGCTGTTCTGTTTTTCTCCCCTCTTTAGGGCTTGTGTTCTGTGAAATACATGGGGGGAGTTAGAAGAAAAAGGATGACTCTGAGGAGCAGCAGAAGAGGGGGTGGGGTTAGTGTGTAAGGCACCCTTGTAAATAGATAGCACCAGCATTTAAAAGCCCATGAAATACTGTACAGTAAGTCCTTAAATACTATCATCAACAGATTCTCAGGAATTGCAACTTTAAATATAACAACCTACAGAGAAACCAGTTAGACAAATTGATGTAAATGAGTTCAATTCTATAGCACATCTGCTCAGAAATATCACCAAACTAATGGAGACCCACAACAGTTATAATATTAAAGAATAATTGTTTGAATCTATTCTTTTGTTTTCCAATCCACTTATTCCAGTTCAAGGTCTTGGTTGGTTAGAGTCTATGCTGGTTGCTCCGAGTGTGAGGCAGAAATCAACCCTGAGTAGAATTCTCCTCCACTGCAGGGTGCGTTCACACACACAAACACACACACACTCACACTTCAGACTGAGATAATATAGACATGACAGTGAACCTCACATGTACCTCTTTGGGCTATGGAAGGAAACCCAGTATCCCTAGAGAAAATCCACTTAGGACAATACAAATAATGACTATTCCCAGAATTGATATTTTTCTTCTCAATTTTATAATTAAACAATATTATCTGATGACCTGTTGTATATGTAAAAATGCAGGAAAAAATACTGGATAATTTTAATATTTAGAGTTTTATATCTCTTTTAAAATTGATATGGTGTTCTTAAGACCTGGATCAGGAAACATGATAATAGTATACTTTATAATTATTCAAACTACTCATGTCTTTTAATAGAGTTGCTTTATTAATATCAGTCAGAGAGTTTTGATATCTTTTTAAGACATAATGTATTTTGGGTCTAAAATAATAAAAATGTCCTTGATTTTAGTAGTAGCTGATTTTTCATTCTAGCAAGTTTCTTCAGGAATTGCAGTGTATATGGGAAATGTTTAAGTAGATGAAGTGGTTGGAGAATAATTAAAAACTAAGCCTCACAGGATTGGTTGTAGGTGCAGAAAAGAAAGATTGTAGGCGGGTTTGTGCGCCAGTGATGGAGCGGCATCCTGAAGTTGTATGAGAAATAAGCTGACTTGAGAAGTAACGGCTAGTTGAATGGAGAAGGGTATTTTGAGTCAGGGAAGCTGCACCAAGTAGATGTGACACAGAGGAGGCTTCTTTCACAGATGGTGAGATGCTCTGGTCTTCCCGAGCAGAGGGCATTTCTTAGGGAATGGTGCGCACAGAGTTAGGTGGGTGACCTTACAGAGGCATCAAAGACAATTTCCATTAGAAAAATGGAAATAAAGAATATGCATCCTTTACTTTGAGAACAGTAGCGTGTAGCTCCATCTATGAAATCAGCGGAGCCTTCTCTGTCCAGTTCTTCTTTGCTCTCCCAGTTACCTAGGACCCGTCTCAAAGGTTGAGGCACAGAAGACTGTGAGGCATTGTTCCTCAGCCCTTTTTTCTGGTTCACACAAGCTGCCAACAGCAAATGTCATGGGTTCAGCCTCTCCCTAGGGGAAAAGGTATAGCAGAATTTGGAGGAAGGACAGGTCATTTAGACAGTTTTTAAATTTCCTCCTAGAGATTTTTATCTGTTGGTACTTCCTAATTTCAGTACTACCCCTTAGGATCACTCTTCAACTAGAGCATTGAGGGAAGAGAGAAAAATGCCATTAAGTGTGGATGGGGGGGGGGAGGCGGGGCGGGGGAAGAGGTTGAATTACCTCTTCTCTCTCTGTTGATCTACCTTAGGACAGGTAGGAATTTGCCTTAGGACATCCACTCTTAAAAGTAATAGATCTGTGAGTCATTGGGAGTTTTCAACATAAGCTTAATACTGTGTGTTTGGGGTGGAGGGGAATGGGGATATGTATGTGTGAGAGAAAGGAGGAGGGAGGGCAGGAAAAAGGGAGGGAGTGTATATGTACAGTATTTTCTACATTGTTTCCTAATTATCTGTCCCTATATTTTGAGCTAACTAAAGATATAAATGATAAGCAGTAATTTTTTTTGTTGTTGATTGATGAGTTTGAAATTAAGTTTAAAACTGGAAAGTAGTTTTTGGTGGGTTGTGTTCTAAACTGGATTTCTGATCTTGGTTTTGATGTCTGTGTCATCATAGAATGTAGAAGATGGTTTTGTTGAGAAGAAAGCTTTAACTATAAAAAGGCTAATTGTTTTTAAATTATAGGTACTTTCTACTGTGTGTTAATTACTTTTTCTATGGAGAGACTGTAGCTGATTATTTTGCTACATTTGTTCAAAGAGAAGAGCAACTTCAGTTCCTCATTCGCTACCATAGATTTATATCATTTGCCCTCTATCTAGCAGGTAAGTCAAGGAAACTATTCTGTTGATATATAGCTAATATATTTTCTATGTTTATTTTTATTTCTTATATAAATTCATAACATCCTTTGTTACATTTTAACCCAACTCCTCTTTTTAATTGTGTCCCATGCATGAACATATCTATTTCATCTTAAAGAGCAATTATTCTCTAATGGTGGTTTAAAAATTATTTACTTAATAGTAACCCCATATATTTGAATATTTTCTTTGCAAATTGTAGTGAAGAACTTTTAAATGTAATTTATAAAGAAAATTTCACACGTACCTTGCTTTGTTTGTCCCTAGGAAATAGACTCATAAAATTGATGAAGGTACTTATCTTTCCTGACATGTTTATTATGTATTTAAAATATATATGAGTGTATACATTTGTTTATACTATGCTGTGCCACACATTTTTATGATCTTAGAATAAGAAGTTGATACTAAAGATAAAGTTCAAATTAACAGATTTATTTTCCATAAAATTTTACCCATTATAAAAAAATCTAAGAAATTGATTTAGATATAGTTATATGATTGCTGATGTGAATCCTGGCTCTACCACTTACTAGCTGAATAAACATTTGGGGAGTGTAATTAATTTCTCTGTGTCTCAACTTCTTTGCAAAGCACTTTGAATAGTACCTGGCACTATTTAAATATTTGATTATTATCATGTTCAATCTTAAAAGAGGAAATGAAATTTTTGAGTTTTCACTTTAACTTTTAATCCTTATTGTTTTAGCTCTTAGGCATTTCTCTGTAAATAAATTCTCCCTCAGTACAATTTTGGGACTGAGTACACTATAAGTATATAATAGAATCCTTCCTGCTTCTCATTAAAATAAAAATATATGACGTATATAGGGAACTTTATCCAGTAGTTATACTCTCGTTCTTCATGGTGTTTCTATATTAGTGAAGCACCTTCAAATCCTGATCTTCAAATCATTTTTGATTACAGAACACCAGAAAGTGAAATACAATCTGAAATAATGATAGTTTTTAGAGAAACGTTTTTGCAGGCAGTGGGAACAGGGTGCTACATTTTTTAACAATTTCCCTCTTTTACATAGAGTTTTCTTTGTCCATTCCTGTTTTGATTGTATTTATTTAAAAAAATATATATTCCTAATATACCTAAAGAAAGTACATTCTTGGAAACATACTGAAAATTATTTCTCTTCTTTTGCAGAAGTGGTTCATTTTAAGTCATTCCATTTTCAATTCTAATTAGCTTAGAAGAATTATGATTATGGAGACCCATGAATAGTTTCTCCCACTTTTCAAACCAAAAAATTTGATTCATTTTGATAAATGTAAGGTAGATTCTGGGGTGGATTCTTTACTATCACAGGATATAGAAGAATATAGTAGCTCCTCAGCTGACATGATACCTCCCAACCCACCTTTTTTAGTAATTGTTTGGTTCATATACCAAACGTCCTGACTTGTTAATAAAATGAAATCATTATTCCTTTTCTTACTGCTTTTTGCCATAAAAATGTCTCATTGCTTGCTATTTCAAGCTCATAGAATCACAGAAACTCAGGGATAGCCACCAGTATCCTTCTTTCAATAAACATTCGAGTGTTTTCCAAATCTCAGCACCATGAATAAGGTTGAGAATACTAAGTGTAAATAAGGTCTATAGTTTGCTTTATGGGACATTGAAACTGGTGAGATTCTGTGCCCTAGTTGACTCCTGAAATATGACAGAAGATGCTAAGGGAATAAAGAAAGGGAAGGAGGTCCCTAGCTGTGCTAGAGGATGAGAAGGCTGTAGGAGGAGCTTGAGAAGAGATGACAGGAGACACAAAACAAAAAAAACAAGCAGGCATTGGCCCATGAATAGTGGAAGGGGCATTCAGGCAGAGAAAACAGCTGCTCAGGTCTTGGCAGTGAAAACAGTGAGAATGTTCTGGGCTTGTGACAGTCATTAACATTTGACAAGCTATGTCTTGAGAAGCTTTGTACATAATGGGAAAGGCTTGGAATTATACCTGAGAAAACATGGGAGGATTTTAAGCTAGGAGATGATACAACCAGTTTTGTAATTAAATGAATAACTTGGGAGATGAGATAGGAAATTAATAATGTAATTCATACTAAATACAATGAGGATCTGAGACATTTAGATTTGTATTTAGTACCAAGGGCATTATAAATAGAAAAATAAAAATGTACTTTTTTATTGAGATAATTGTTTATTTACATGCAGTTATTAGAAATACCTCATGTACTTTGCCCACATCTAATAGTGGTAATGTTTTGCAAAACTGTATTATAATCACACCAGGATATTGTCATGATAGTCTTACAAATGCATTTTTGAAATGCAATCTTGTAAAATAGGAATGAATGGGCTAAGCGATAAAACTTCCAATATAAATCACACATAGCATTCTCTAGCTGTTATCATTTTATATGTGACCTAAACATGGTCTTGATAGACCATCAGCCAGTACTTTGTGTCTTTTGCTTGGTAATCAGTATCTTATACAGGATCTGGCATTTGGTTTTCATACATATTTGTGAGATGAATAAATAATCAAGAGGCTGAGAGCACCTGTACATGGTGCTGCTTACTACTGGTGTTTTGTTCAGTCTTGAGGCTCTGCTCGTGACCCCTGAATCATCAGTGATCCTCAAGAGCTTTGCCTACAAAATGAAGAGTAGGAAGTACAAAGTCGGCTAGGTTGAGATGTTTGTGGTTTTCTATCAAATTATGCTGTCAAAGTCTTTGGGATTCTTTTTTTAAATATCCCACAGATCCTGTCATAATTTTAGTTCTGCAATGGTCAAAAGACTTTTGAAGTATAGATGTTAGAAGATTTAAAAAACTGAGAGAGCCCAAGTTAGTCCATTAATTTTCAATATGTTAAATAGCATACTTGCTGAGTAGGACCCAGAAGTCATTATGACATTTAGACAATTTTGTATCAAAATGAATTTGACTGAACAGTTAAGTGAGTATCATTGAGACTAAAAATGATAAATATTTCCTCTAGGGCCTAATATATTTTTAAAAGATCTTGGTGATTTGGGTTTGGGGCTTTTTAGAAACCAGGCATCCATGAGAGTATATGTCTACTAATGAGTTTAAAATGTTTGACCCTTGATGTCATCACCCTTAATATCTCTTCAGACAGAGAAATGCATAATATGTTTAGTGGGAGGATATTTTTCTTGTATGTGGTGTGTGTGTGTATGTATAAAACTCTTGATAGCTCTTTAAAAAACCATAAGGTGTGACTTTAATAATAATGTCTTCAATTCGGCAAAATTGGTGGATATTTAAAATTATAGCTAAAATTAATACATAATAAGGAATTTACACTCCCCCATCCCTTCCCCAAATGTACAAAGTTATTCTTAACATGGTTTTATTAAATAGAGTATATATGTATTTTTACACATTTTAACATAAAATATAGGGGGGTCCCTGGTGGCTTTAGTGCTGTCACTGCTAGGGCCTGAGTTTGATCCCTGGCCAGGCAGTTAACCCACATGGCATAGGAAACCTCTCCTGCCTTGCCCACTGCTCCCCTCAGCAGTGTATTTCAGCAAATCTGCCTTTTCTGCTCCCCACTCTGTCTCTAGTGAATCCTCTCACACCCCGTACCTCTGGTCTAATTCTAGTTCTTCTATGCATGAAAAAAAAAAGTTTAAATAGAAAATATATACACATGGTTATACGATTGTGAATGAAAAGATAAATTCATGCATTTCTTTTTCAGATTTACTTTCTTTAAAAAATAATATCTAACCTTAGATATGTTAGGACAATATTTTATATACTCCCCCGAACTCCAAATTCAGAGAAATGTACTTTTTTAATGTTCCTAAGAATCTGATACATTTTATTAGAACTCCCTAAAGAACTGCATGTTATTAACCAGTTTAGTGGTGAAATTGAATCAGGTAAAATTGAGTTAATGAGAATGACCTGGATAAAATGTCTATTAGGAAAATATTGAATGACCCTGGGGTTTATTTTTGTTTGAAGAAATGATTACAGATAAATGGTGTCATATACTTCCAGGTTAGAGAAAACCATACATGTTGGAGCAGTATTTGTGAGGAGGTAATTCATAGTTCATGATGCTAAGACTTTCCAGGCTGTGCTGGGAGAGTCAGTGGTCCATTTGGACTCAAGGGCAGACTGTGGTCTCTGTCATGTCTCTGCTTTGCTTTACCTCACAAGCTTCATCTTCACCTTTAACCTTGGACCAGAGGTATATTAACAGCACAGTGATTACATTATTACTCTAGCCACTAAAATGGTACTTGCTACAGAAGAAAAGCCTAAAAGCAATACTTTAAATATATTATTTGGTGTTTCCAATGTCTTGAGTGACACCTGACTTTTAGTTCTGCCACCACTCAGAGACTTTTCCATTTTCTTTGAGTCAGGTTACTCAGTAAGTAACAGATAGGAGTTGAGGTGGGATTTGGGAGCCAGTGGGCATTCTCTTCTGTATATTAACCAAGTATGGTGTTTATTTCATAAGGGATAGGAAAGCTGACAGCTCATTATCTATTTCAAAGAATTTGGTCCTTAAATATGCTATAGAATAGAATGCATGAGTGACTATCTAAGTTTAAACTTGGTTTGGATATTTTCAGTATCTACCTCTGTAAATATAATTACAATAATTTACTGATATATTGGGCAAAATGCATCTCATATTGGCTCCTGTTATTGTAGTATCTGATAATTATATTTCATTTAAGAATTTTTACTTAGGAACATTTCATTGTTTAATAAATATGTAGGATGGAAACAAAATACTATTTGTAAACATGTAATAAATATATTTTAGGGCCTCCCCTGGTGGCGCAGTGGGTTAAGCAACGCACTACGAAGCAAATCGCAGCCACTGCAGCACGAGTTCGATCCCTGCTGCCGGCCAGG
>JAGFMF010012298.1:1185297-1236545 GCA_019455555.1 Galemys pyrenaicus
TGTTCTGCTCCCTGCTCTCTGTGGTGAATCCTCTCACCCCCCCCCCCCACACCTCTGGCCTGTGCCCCAGTGCTTGTATGCATAAATAAATAAATCTTTTTAAAATAAATAAATAAATATATTTTATTGTAATTATACTTTTGAGAAATTTCAAGTCACAAACTACATTTTGCTAATAATGGTTTATGGAATTACAAGACATTGGAGGATCAGTAAGCTCAGAGGCTTAACTACTGCATCGCTCTTTAATCTCCATTAAAATAAGTCTCATGTACTTTCTCTTCATCTGTACAGTGGCAATAATAGATATCATAAGGATATTGGAGTGATTAAATGATTTAATACTTGTAAAATATCTAGACCAGTACCTGGAACATAATAATTGTTCAATAGATATTAGCTGCCATAATAATTGTTAACTTGTATTTTGTGGAGATGAAACATTCTGTCCATACACTTGATCGATCACTGCAGCAAATCTTATTCAACTGAAATTCAAGATGTTTTTCCATGGCCACATATCAATATTTGTAAGAGACTAATTCATTTAATTAATGCAGGGGAAACTTACTGAAATTATGCCATGGACTATATTGTGGCATTTCATAGAAAACAAGATTATTTCCTTCAAGAAACTTTTGCTTAAAATGCTTTATATTTTTAATAAGTTAATAAATGACATATAGTATAGAAAATTGCTTTAATTTTTGTTCAGTGAATCTCACTTTGTACCAAAGTACATAACAAGCACATGTTTTGTTCTTGAGCAGGTTTCTGCATGTTTGTGCTGAGCTTGGTGAAGAAACATTATCGTCTGCAGTTTTATATGGTATGTATTAAGCAGTATTCTAGTCACTATAATTAAAGTTCTTATCCTTAGTTTTTTTCTATAATGAGAAGATATTATCCGTTATTTGATGTCATATCTAAATGTGGGGTATTTCAAGTTTGGATAACTATCAAATATAAAAGTTTTTTATAATTTAAAACTTTTAAATGTTTTCAGTTTCCTAGAAACTTATTATTTCAATATTCAATGGATTGCAGAAATTTGTAGAATTTCCATGGTCTACTGGATATTTAGTAAGTCTGAGAAACATCTACGATGTACTTCTATGGAAGTAATTGTTTACTTGTACTTAGCTGAGGATAAAGGAAGCAGAGCACTTTATTTTTTGATGTAGCTATGGTTAACCATAGACTTGCATAATTCTTTTTGGCCTTTAATATTTTATTTTGCATATTCTTGAACAGTTTTTAGCATCTTATGAAATTTTATACAGTACATAATGATTTCACTTTTTCTTGCAAATGTTAACTAATTATGAGACTGTGACATGCAATGACTATTTATATCTTGTTTTAGATTAGGATATGCTCCCTATTCTTTCTACTTTGCTTTTACTTCATTAAAACAACCTGCAGCACATTATTGCTGGGAAATGGTAGTATTCCTTAATGTTTTTAATTTGTGGAGATCTCAGAGGAAAGTATAAAAGTTTAAGTAAAAATATGGAATCATCCAGACAAATTTGAAATAATAGAATCTCCTATGAAAATAGAGATGGTGCCTACTGGGAAAAAATCATTTATGCATTTTGAAGCGGTGAGGTAAAATAAAATTAAATCTTTTAAGGAGATTAAATTAAATAAAGCTACCAATGTAATAAATTGCTTGCCAAGATGGGAAATAAGTTTATTATGAATAAATCAAAATCCTAAGAATTTTGAAGTCATTTTATAAAATATAATTTATGAAACCTAATACATAGAAATGTTAGCTTTTCTTGTTCATACTCTATTCATACTGATGATGCTAAAAATCACTAAAGTGGTTTTCTCTCAGGCTAGGTGAAATTGATGAAAACAGGCCTTTGAAAATGAGAAATTGAATACTGTTACTGAACAGAGCTGTGAAGATCAACTTTCAAGTGTGAAAGGATGGAGTTTCAGGGCAATTGAATCCTCCTGATTTGATCTCTTGAAATTTTTGAACTAAATCCTTTTAGCATTTTTAATAACTGCAGAATGCAACAGAATAAAATGGCTTTGTAAATGACACAATAATACCCAGAATTTCTCATTATAATTTTAATCTAATGATTCAAGGTTTTTATTATGTGTTTTTTAATTTAGTAGTGTATCTCAGTGTTAATAGTATACCATTTGTGTGTACCATTATGATCAATTACATTAATTTTTTCCTGGTTTTAAGGTTCTAGTGGGCACCAAAATGAATATACTTTTACTAATGACAGTTAATTACCTTGCCTTTCAAGTTTTGACCAAAAGTCATGCTAGAAATTTGTTTCATCATTGCTGTTCCTTCTTGGGCTACACCGATCACCAATCGTGTTCACTAATTGTTGTGTTGTTGGGCTATTAACAGTTCGCATGGACCCATGTCACTTTACTGATAACAGTTACTCAGTCACATCTTGTCATCCAAAATCTGTTTGAAGGCATGATATGGTAAGGGGACAGTAATGTGCTGCTTTTTATATTTTCTATTTATATGTACATAACACTTTTAAACCTTGTTCACAATGGTCCATATCTTACAGATATCTACTAAAATGTACTAGTTGTCATTGCTCTCATTCCATTAAAATGCTGAGTTTTGCTTACTGTTTGATAACTACATACAAATAGTTTATTAATAGTTAAAAACATTCTTGTTCAGGTTCCAAATAAAATGCAGAAAGTTGTGAAAGCCACAGTTAATTGTTACTATACCTTAATATGACTTAATACAAAGCATAGGCTTTAAAAAGTATTATTTACGTGAAATTCAAAAAGAACATGAAGTTTGCTTGCCAGCAGACAGGTAATGACAGTGTATTTTTCTAGGTAAAGGATGGGTTGGTTCTATTCTAGACCTTGTCTTTATCTAGAAGTAGTTACCAGATTTCTGATATACAGAATTAGTTGCTATGTAGTAGTAACTTGTAGGTTAAAAAAAGCATTTGTATTAGTAAAATTTTAGCCTAAAATTAAAAAAATTAATGTTAGTCATAAAGTGGAAAAAATATTTTAAAAATGTGAACTATGTTTTCCTTACTTTTTACAAAAATCCATTCATTGAAATCTTTTAACGTTGATGGGTTTTGTCAAGATAAATATATCCTTTTACCAATTGTGTGTGTGTGTGTCTGTACAATTGCAATCATTTTGAGACTGTCTTCCACATACAAACTTTTAATTGATAAGGGACACCTATTGAAATAAAATAGGGTTTTACAGTTACCAGTTTTTTAATGCAACTATTGATTAAGATATACAAATTTAAATTGATAATTTTTGCTGAGGGAATTTGTATTAAGCACTTGCTATAAATCTATTAGATTCTACTATCTAAACAAAAACCATTCCATTTTGAAAAGCTGCTTTTAAAAAGTGTTTTATTTAAAAGAATTTAAGGTTTAAAAATCTTTCATTTATTAAGAACTGTTATTCCTAACAAAACTGGAATTTAAAAGTCCATAGCTATAGAAATTATTTAATATTAACATTACATTTATTGTTTAATATTTTCTTAGCCGTATTCTCCTAATGGTTTACTTATAGAGTTAGCTCTGTTTAATTGTTCATTGGCAAATGTGACTGATATTTGTTGTTGCTAAATATGTTTTACATTAAGTGCTATATTCTAGACCAGATTGTGATTAATCCAAATGGTTATTACATTGATAGTGAGTCATAATCTATATGAATATTTGCCATTTAATCATATAAACTTTTTTCTGCTGACCTTTTTTTGAAGGTTCCTTGTCCCAATATCGAGTGTTATCTGCAATGACATAACTGCTTACCTTTTTGGATTTTTTTTTGGGAGAACTCCACTAATTAAGGTAATAGCAAAATATCACAGGTAAGCTACTATCATTACATTAAAGATTAGCCACTGGAGCAAATTTCCAACAATTTTGTACGTTGGCACATTTTGATTTTCCCTAGCTATATATTGTAACCACAGTGTGGGGTTAGTGAGGCATATATCCCAAAATTCCACCTGGGGTCTTCATCAAATATTCTTCTGACTCCTTAATAGGGATTTGATTCTATCAATCATCCTCTCTCCCATGAAGGCTTTTCATCTTTCTGTTATTTTCTTTCCCTTAATTATTGAGTCATTCTTCTTTATCCCATTAACAGTCATAAACAAAACTTTTCCTTGGTTCTGCTCTCCCTTCAACCTATCTTTGTTGATCCACTCATGTACCAGACTTTTTGAAAGTGTACATTGCCACATCTCCACACACACATGTCCATTTGTAAGGCATGTGCATCCAAACTCATTAAAAAAAATTTTTTTTGACATCCATAGAATAAGACACTGACAATGCAAATAATAATGAAAGGTTAAGATAAGAGAAAGGAAACTACACAAGAGCAGACTGTGTTATTTTGCCCCAGATTTGTTTTTCAGTCAGTGGAGATAAAAATGGAAATGAATTAAGTTACACTGTTAAAGGGCAGGGAGAGGGGCACCCCAGAGCCCCCAAACCTGCCCTTTTTAACATTTGTCGCATTAAGACAAACATATAAGATCTTTAATGGAAAGGAATTTTAATACAATTAGGGTATTAAATACAATGTATGTAATATAATACAGAAAGGACAAAGAATATAATCACTAAGTTAAGCATCCAAAGTTACCCATCTCCTTGAGGGTAAAAGTCTAGTTAAATAGGATTGGCCCAAAGTAAGGCCCAAAAGCCTGCCACAAGTCTAAATGACCTTTCAGTCGAGACCCACAGAAAACGGTCAGAAAGAATCAGACAAATCCAGGAGGAAAAGAGCAAAATCAAAATCAAGGTGAAAGCTGCCATTGTTAAGTTTCCCACGGGTCTCTCACCCACATCTTTTCCAACCAGTCCAAGACCAAGAAGCAAGCACAGTTTCTTCACATGTCCCTCTGCTCCACATGCCTCCTTCAGGTCTCCTTGCTGCTCTCCATCCTGCTTCCTTCTTCCTCCCTTCCTTCTGTCTGTCTTCTCTGCAGAATCTTCTTAGCCCTGCTCAAGGATAAGAAAGCTCCACCCACTTAGGGCAGAACAGGGATTCTGGAAGTTCCCCCTTTCCTGGGGACCACCCTGTTAAAATACCATTCTCATTTGGGGGCAGAAAGAAACAAACCAACTTGTTGTCATGGTAAAACATCTTTTTCTCAAATTGATTCTTAAAAAAGAAGTTTCATGTTGAAGCTTAAGAAAGACTCACTCAGTTTCATATATTGGGCAAAGTCTTTAATAATCTCATAAATATATTAATGGGCTATTCCGATGTTATTTTGTGAAGGCAGTTTTGAAGAGACAAAGACGCTTCAGAGTTCAGATATAAAACCTTCTATTGTTCAGGGTGATATGCCTGAGCTGCCTGTCCTTTAAAAAACCTCCCCTAAGTCTTCCCTCCACAGAAGTCCAGTACACAGCATCAGACTGTACTGTGAGGATACTGGCAGACAAGCTGTGTATTTTTTAAAGTTTCTAAAGCTATTTCATTACAAAAGCAAGTGATTAAATATCTATGTTGAGAAGCTTTTTGTTTAGAAAGTCTTCAGAGAAGCCATTATAGCTGTAGAAGACTCCCATTATTTGATTTTTGAACATAGGTTTGTTTATAATACTACCCAGATGTAAATAAGCAAAAGAACCCCTACACTAATAGGATATGGTTCCATTTAATTTGATAAGCTATTTTTAAAAGAATCAGCAGGCACTTTGAATTTGAGCCAACTTCTCTACTTCTTGACAATAGTGAATTATCCCAGGAAAGGGTATATGTAAGGCCTTTCTTAATGGCAGAATTGTGATCAGATTTGTCAAGAAACCATTTCTGCCAGCACTTTGGGTTTGGGGCTCTTTGAACATAAGGAGAAGAGGTCTATAAAGAATTCATCTGGCTTCACTCCGATTCTATCTGTGGGAACCCCAATACTTGCATTGTCTTCTTCCCCATTGTTCCACTTGAAAGGCCCACCACAAGGATCATCAGTGATCTGATAACCAGATCCCCACAGACCATCTTTATGTTATACAGTACCCTCTCAGTCTTTTCCTTCTGCCCCTGCTTTACCAAATTCGAGAATTTCCTTCAGGTATTTCTTCCTGAATACTCCATTGTCTGAAAAGCAGTAATCTGACTCAGACAAACAGTATCTATTCTTGGAAGCACAGTATGTGCCTTTCTTATGGAGATAGGCATAGACTGTGACCCAGCAGAGAACACTGGATATGTAAGGGGAACAAAATTGGTGTCTGGGGCTTGTGAGGCATTTTATCATTTCACAAAGAGGTCTTTAGTATGCATGACTTTAGGGGGGAGTATATGAAATTGGTATGCTGTAGTATCTATATTTTGTTATACTCAATCTATTTTTGGTTAGTAATAGTTCAGCATAGTCCATGTATACCTGAAATGAATATATTTCCTTCCTTCCTTCTTTCAAGAACTACACTATTAAAGGAATTTATATAAGCATAAAATTCTCAGAACGATTATTTCAGTATAACGTTTTGAAAGAAAAAAAGAAACAAATTGAGGCTATATACAGAATCATACACTCATAGTATGTCAAATGTTGGAGTTAGATATTACTAGAAAAAAAAAGCCCAGATAAATTGTTAGGGGGGAAAGACCCTCCTGAATGAATTACACAAATAAGTTATAGACTTTGGTCCCCATTCCAGACCTACAAGAGCCAAAAACTACAAATCCCATAAGGTCTTTATCAAAGAGCAGATCACTGGGACCTAGGGGTGGAGTTAAGCAGCCAGGCTGAGTACAAAAGCAGACATGTGGGCCTTGGGGCTCTCTTCCTTGGACCCAGTTCTCAGTATGCTGTTGGGTTCCAGCTCTGAGGAACTGGTAGGACATTTATGAATCTGTATCCCTCTCTTCCCCTTCTCTTGTAAATAAAACCCTTTATCAACCTTTGTTGTATGCGCCTGCAGTTGGGGCATTATAAGTGCCTTTTGATTGTGCGGTAAGAACCCAGTCAGGCAAATCCATTTTATATTAGGGTTACCCTGTAACAAAATCAGGATTGTGGAACCAAGGAAAAAATGGTGTAAAACCATTCTAGTGAGAAAAGGTAAACAGAGAAGTACAAGATATTATGGGAATTTGAACAAAATTTGTATATATGTATATATTAGTGCAGTAACTTTAAAATTTTTATTTGTCCTTTTTTAGTTGTCTCCTAAAAAGACATGGGAAGGATTCATCGGAGGTTTCTTTTCCACAGTCGTATTTGGATTCATTGTGAGTTTTACTAGGAATTTATTACACTTATATTTTTAAAAATGATAGCAAGTTTATTAGTCTATTGTAAAGCTACAAGAATTAAACTTCAGAATGCTAATAATTCATTTACTGAAACTCACTAAACAAAATCTATTATGTGCCCTAATTGCTCTCTTGCTGGCCTCATATCTGAATCACTTGGTGTATATAAAACCACCTCTCCCAGCCAGTTCCAGATTCCAGAAATGTTGATGTGCATCGAGGCTTGAGCCCCACTGCTATACAGTTTTGTTTTTGAAGTTTCTAACAGCTGGTTTGTGGTGGTCAGAGGTGCTTGGACAAGTGATATTTGAGTAAAAGAAGAGAATGCAAGAGATGTTAAAGGGCTGTGCCTCCTTCACACATGTCAGCTACTTGGTTTAATGGGTCCTACTGTTGTGACACCAATTTGCATGGAAAGTTTGTTAAAAAAAAATTGATGTTCATTCATTTAAAAGTAAATAATAGATATTGTCACTTTTAAAAATTATAGTTACGGAATTCAGGTTTTTATTAAAAGGTGTTTCATGAGAATCAATAAAGATACAATAAGGTGACTATATTTAAGTTAAATACACAGTATAATTACTGTTAGGAGCCTACACTTTTTAAATGTCCCTGACAGTTCTGGAGTATTTTATATCTCCAAATACAGAATAACTAGTAGCAACGTGAGGCTTTAAGAAGGAGCAAATATAGAACAAGTGGGGGACATGCCATGTTCCCAAATAGAAAAACCAACATAATTTTTCTCTTTGACTTAAGTTTAGTTCATTCTCAATGAAAATTCAAGTAGAATTTGATAAAATTATTCTACTGTTTATGTGGTAGAATATTGATGACATAACAATAAATAGTGAAAAAATATCTGGTCCTGTCCAATGTTTGTATATTACCAAGCAAGGCTAGTTAGAACATTATTATTAAGTTAATAATACTGCATAAGTTTGGTATTGTTAAAGACTAATTTGAAAATACAGAAGTAGCTATATCTGGAAGAAAATGGGCTATCTTATAAGAATGAAATGCATGATGAAATAATGAGGGAAATTCTATTTCTTTTCTCATAAATGACTTTGAGGAAACTGGAAGCAAAATCAGTTTATGTCCATTCCTGGTGTCATAATTACATTTCTGTTAACAGTTTTTGAGTAAATAATGGATGGATGGTGGCTGCATTAGAAAAGAAAGAATAAACTCTCTTCAAGCAATTTAGATGTATAATAATATTTGTTTTATGAATCCATGACTAAGACAGCTATCTAAAAAAAACTGCAATAATGTGGCTAGGCAAGATAATTTAGTCAAAGTTTCCTGGATTGGTTAAGAATAATTAGTGTTTCTTACCTGTACTATTTTCATAATGATTTTTAATTACTGGGTATTTATTAACTGATGAAATTAATGTACCTTTATCCAAAAAACTTTAGCTCTATATGCTCTCATACATTGATAATTGTTAGTTTCTGCTAATATTATATGTATTTTTTAAAAAGTAAAACCTTGATATAATGCTTCTCTGAATGTTCAAATCAGCTTCTTATCTCTTTCCCCTCTTTAGATTGTATTCATGCAAGAGATTACAGTCTCACTGATTTAAAAAGCCCTTTTGTTTTTCTAATCACTTTTCCAAGTTTTTTACTGGGTTGGTTATAACAACCTAACTTCAAAATATTTAACAGAAAGTAAATACAAAGAAATTTTGGTATTCTATCTCTGATCTTTCTGACATATTTCATAATATATACATACACACACACATTTCCATTCAGTGAATATTTCATGAACTCTTGCTTTGTTATTCAGGCTGCTTACTTGCTATCCAAATACCAGTACTTTGTCTGCCCGGTTGAATACAGAAGCGATGTCAACTCCTTCGTTACGGAATGTGAACCCTCAGAACTTTTCCAACTTCAGAACTATTCACTTCCTCCCTTTCTAAAGGCAGTGTTGAGATGGGTAAGATAAACATGATTGGGGTCCTTAAGATTTTCATTTAAAAGTCGAGTTAAGGTTTTTTAAGAAATTTATTTCTGCTGAATTTTTAACTTTACAATGTAGAGGTGGTTTCACTGTCACTTAACATCAGTAATGTATTTGATCGTCTAGTGATTCCTCATCTTGAACATTAAATGAATATAACTCTCGCAATCCAGTTGTCTATTAGAGATTTACCTTTTAATAGTGTGAACATTGTTGTTAATTTATCCTGTGTTTGTTTTGAAAACATCTTTCAATATTCCTTAGTTTCTAGAAATGGAATGGGTTAAAGTGAATTTCACATGTAACTACTATTAATTTACTCAATTTAAAACTAATTAAAAATTCACCAGTTCAAAGATTACTTGAATTTTAGCAGAAACTGCTGCTTCTGAAAAATAATTTCCCTTCCAAAAGCACATTACTACCATTTAAATGCAACATGAGGTTTACCCTGATAGCTGTTCACTTACCTCTGTCTAGTTGAATCCTACTGATCTGTGTATCAAAGACTGGTGGGTAATTGGTTAGAGGGGGAATCAAAAATTGCATATGTGAGTGCACATCTGCACACATATATCCTTTTTTTTTTTTGCTAAAATCCATAATTTTTCAGAAGCAGGTTAACTATCTCCCTGCTTTAAATTCATAGACTCTAAGAACTTTTTAGTGTTAAAGCCATCTATTACCTATTATAAATACTTTTTGAGGTTGCCAGTCTTTGATTAAGGACAAAGCCATTTCTTTGAGAGTAGGTCGAAAGATTGATGGTCTTTTTCAGCAATCTGTGTAAAGCCATACCCATTTTAGGCTATTGTAGTTTCTGTTTTAATAGAGAACTAAGAATTATGAACTCATTTACAGAATTCTCAATTTTTATGATTTCCTTCCCCAAATCATTTATAATTGTCTTGCACTCATTTCGGTCCTTTTTTAAAAACAACTTATCTTCATATAGTCACACAGCATTTAGTTTTAAGGGGAAAATGAACTTTTCCCACATTTACTCATGTAAAATTAAAGTGAAATAAAATAAAAATACATCGTATAATTACTAAAACAAAGTACTACCAGTAAAAGACAAAATCAGTTATTAGCTCAACTGAGTTTTGGTAAGCTTACAACTCAACTATTAGGCTGTTTTCTAGTTTTTTTTAGAAACTTCTCTAGCAGCTTCAAAATTTTAATGTGCTAGAAGCTATCAACATGTTTACAGAGGGAATGGGGAGTGTTGGCTAATTAGAAAATAATAATGAGAGTTTACAATACATTTTTCTCATGATCCTGAAAGTTTGTGAAATTAACAAAAATATGGTATATGCTCTGACTTACTACTTATCATAAAGTAAGACTACTGTTATTACTGTGGGTGACATGCTCGAATAGTTTTCATGCAGTAAATCTTTTTTTTCCCTCTGTAGGAAACAGTGAGTTTGTATCCTTTCCAGATACATAGCATTGCTCTTTCAACTTTTGCATCTTTGATTGGTCCTTTTGGAGGCTTTTTTGCCAGTGGATTCAAAAGAGCTTTCAAAATCAAGGTATGATTTTGATACTTTGTCACATTATTAGAGGATATAATTCAAGATTATCAGACAGCTGGAATTTTGTTCTGTTGATCTCTTATATTAAGTCCCTAGACAAAAACTTTCATACCTATTTGTTTTAACCTCAAGGAACTAATTCTGTCTAATTTTGACTGTATTCTTTCTTACTATAAGGGTTGATCATACGATATTGATGAATTTTAAAGTGCCATATAGAAATGGTATGTGCCACTTAGTGCTGGGACATACACAGCAAAGAGTCAACAAACTCTTTGTATAAGAAACAAAGCACGCATTTATTAATCGTTCTGCAGCCACTCAATGTGAATTCTGCCTTTGTGGTATGGAAGTTCTTTCAGGGACTTTGTCAGTGATTGGAGATAGCTGGGCTTTAATAAAACTACTTTCAAAAATAGGCAGTGGCTGGATCTGATCTGTGGGACATAGTTTGTAGTTCTACCTGTCTCAGATACTTAAAATTCTCTGTGCTTTGTTTGAGTGTCAAAATGTGAGATACATTTGCTATATTTTCTCAGCATCCCTCACATGACTTCACTAAGTTAAGATTAAATGTGACACTAGCATTTACAAATTATCTCAATGAGCTCTTATTGGGAAGAAAACTCTGTTAGGTGAGCCGTAATATACAACAAGGTGTAGGGTGTTGTTTCTGTTCTCTAGACACTCACCACCTAGAAGGGGAGATAATACATGTCCACAGGGAGCCACAGCAATAACCAAATGTGATGAGTGTCCTATAAAGTTGCACTCAGGAGAGCGGCATCAAGTTACTATGGCTCTTAGGCTTTGGTTAATAGGGAAGAGAAGGAGGATGTGTGTTGGCCGATATTTGTTACAAACAGAGAAATAATATATTTTAGGATGGCATTTTTTAATTGGCCTCCAATCTAAAATCTCTTATTGTTTTTGGCATTTTGTTTAAAAATACATAACTGTTACTGCATTTTAGATGTTGTTAGGTTGCCTGGGTAAACTGGAAGAGTGAAATAAATTGTTTCCATTTTCTGGACACTCAGACATGTGGAGATGTCTGTAGGGAGTCCATTTGCAGAGGCTCACTGACCGGTCTCTCAGTTTGTCCATTTAAGGGACTAACATATCCCAGTGGAACAATCTACTGCGCTCTCCTATTTACACATACATTTAAAGAAGAAATATTTATCATAGTAGTAAAATGTTTCAGTGTAAAGACTTTAGGAATAATAAGAATGAGAGCCAGTGGTACATCTGTCAACAACAATAAAATAGCTCACCAAATAGTTTCTGATGAAACAAAAGAGATCTTTATCGTAAGTTTCTGATGAAACAAAATGATCTTTATCATAAGATCAGATTAGTAATAGCTGGTGGATTTAGAAAGACTTTTATTAACTGAAAGAATTTTGTGCTAAATTCAACTAATTTTAACTAGTGGTTTTTGAATGTTGAGGGTCAATTCAGCAATCATTCTAATAGGTCACATGTTCAAAAGAAATGGTTAACCTGTTGGTTATGTTCTAAAATGTTTGTATTAGTGGGAAAATCCAGTAGTAAAGTATTTTCCTTAGAATTCATTTTGCCAGAGACATTTGCAGGTAGGAGGTTTTCTTTTACTTTTTTTTTTCTTGAAAGTTTGCTAATAACGTTTATTTCTTTCTGAAGGATTTTGCAAACACCATTCCTGGACATGGTGGGATAATGGACAGATTTGATTGTCAGTATTTGATGGCAACATTTGTTCATGTATACATTACAAGTTTTATAAGGTACTTTTATTTATTTTTTAAATGTTTTATTAGACAATTTGAGATTTCATTCCCATAGGCATTCGCTTGAATGAGTTACATTTTCTTTTGATGATACTCTATAGTATCAAAGGGGATGGAGATCCCTGAAGTTGTGTCACATGGAATCCTGAATGTTATGGTTAAATTATAATTTTTTTACATACATTTGAATAATTTGAAAAACAATAGTGCATGGTCCTTAACGGGGCTGTCTTAAGGATCCATTTATGGTCAATTGCACTGGATTTGGAACATCAGGAGATCTAATTTCTCAACTGTGGATATTGATGTATATACTAAAAGTTAAAGGGTGCAGTAATTCATCCAGTCCACTAATTATTGCTTGAGTGCTTGCTAAGTGTTGGAGAATGTTCTTAGACATAGAGCTTACATTCTTCAGAGGGAGCAGGAGCAAAAGCAGATGATAAACACATAAATACAACTTTTAGGTGGTAGCAAGTGCCATGCAGAACAATAAAGCAAGCCAGGGGATGATAGGTGTGTGTAGGGATTGGTGAGGTGGTGTGGAGTGAGTGGAGGGATGTTACTATTCTATATAAGTAGGTTATTCCTGCTATTTAATCTTAATGTTTTGGATCTACCTTTAGATGCCAGGTGGTGGTGTGAAGAGCTGTCATATCAGTTACATGTTATTTTACTTTCCATGGTCTCTGCTAGTGCCAGAGTCATAGCAAACTTGTATGTTCTTCATAGAGTTTAGAGTGAAACTTATATGTACACATCCCTAAATATGCATTTCAAATATATGCCTATAGCAGTGTAAGAGCTTTTGTATTAACTTATTTTTCTTAGCTATTCCTGGGGTTTATGTATTTCATTATTACAAAGAATCAAATCCAGGCTTTGTTAACTTCCCCTATTGTTAATATTTTTTCTCTTTCACTGATGTGCTATTGTATAGCTCATCAGTTTCATTGATCCCCACTCATCTTTCATTTCTTCATCTTTAGTTTGAATTTGCTGTTTAAGATTCTTAAGTTAAAGCTTAGATTATTGATTTTCAGTCTTGTCTATTATATCCATTTAAGATTTTAAGTTTCCTCTAAAGTACCACTTTATTCTCATTTTGTATGTTATATTTGATTATTGATTTTCAATCTTGTCTATTATATCCATTTAAGACACTAAGTTTCCTCTAAAGTACCACTTTATTCTCATTTTATATATTATATTTATTATTCAATCACAAATAAGTTGATATCTATTTTCTGTTCTTTGACACATTGACTATTTAGAAGCATATTGATAGGTTTCCAAAGATTTTTCCATTCTTCCTTTATTAATTACTGCCTGAATTAATACAGAGTATGTTTCCAGAAACATATATGAAGTTTAAGTTCTCTGTGTTGAGTTTTTGTTTGTTTTTTTTTTTTCTGTCTACCTGTTCCATCAATTATAAAGAGAACTTTTGTCTCAATCTCCTATTATGATGGTAAATCTATACATATTTTTAATTTTGTCAATTTATATATTTTGAAGTTGATTAAGTTGATCTAGTTCATCATATCTGTTAAATTGATCCTTTTGCTATTAATCCTTTATTAATTACTTGATCAAAATTTATTTTCTTGGATTTTAGAAAAGCTATATCAGCTTTCTTTTGGTTAGTATTTGTATGGTATTTCTTTGTCTATCCTTTTATTTTTAGTACTCCTTTATCATGATATTTAAAGTTTCTTTTTTTTCCTTTTACAAGCACATAGTTTTGGTTTTTGTTACACAATCTTTGCTGTTTTTAATTGGAATAATTAACTCACTTGCATGTGATTTGTTTACTGATATACTTGAGCATTAGTAATTAGTGGTAAAAATCCACTGATTTCAGAAAATAACACTTTTTAGGGCTTAAACACATACTTGATTTTGAATCTACTGTTCTCTTCTCTAGAGAGAAGTCATACTGTGAGCCTTGTGGTCCACTATTTAAAAGCAAATATTTATACTATTAAAAATACCATGATAGTGCCAGGAGGCAACTGTTTGCCAGGAGCACTAAGTGACATAATTTTGCATTTAGCTGAACTTGCTAGAAGAGGTTCCTTTTATCTGTGAGCCCCTACTTTGAATTTGTGTTATGAAGTTGCTGATTCCTTTGAAAACAAACTAAAATAAGCTGTGTCCTGACTTGAGTAGACTTTCACTCTGAGAGACATATGGCCATAGATTTTTGGCAGAAGAGTTGAACTCTTCAGTTTTTTAAAGGAAAGATATTCAGGAGAGTTCAAGATGACACAGTAAAAAAGCCTGGGTTTATCTCCTCTCATGGATACTCTAAATATATACTACATATAGAACAGTTCCCTATTAAAAGGATTTGAAAATAAGCTGACGAGCTCTTAAGTAACCCAAAGATTAAAAAAAAACACATGAAAATGGTTAGGGGAGGCAAAGACTTAGCCTCCAAGAATCTCTCCCCCACCCCCACCCCCATGTACTCTCCCCACCCCCAATGCAGAAACTCACCATCAGGAGGGTTTCACAATTATGGAGTTTCTTTCCAAGTAGTGAGCAGTTCATACCTGACATCCAGCATGACACCCTTTGAAACCTGCACTGGAAGAACAAGCCCACCCAAATATCCAGCTTTAAAAACCAACAGGGCTTCTGAAAGGATACCTGAGAGGTCATAGGGAAGGGAGGGTTCTCTCTTAAAGGGTAAGTTCATAGAAAAGCACCCAGATCACAAAGGAAATTCACTAGTTAATTTTGAAATATCTGCATGGAGGGAAGGCAAGGATATACAAGAGCTGAAGGTGTTAGCAAGAACCATTTCTGTGCTTCTGCAGTACCGTACTAGAGCCAGAACTGGAGAATTGCCATGGTCCATCATCCACGCCCACTGAACACAGCAATCTTGCCATACACTCTGCTTCTCTCCATCCCCCACTAGCACTGCTGAAACAAGAACAGTTCTCAGGGAATGTAGTCGAAGGGATAATATCTTTGTTCCCACTTTACCCTAGCTACAGCTCTCTAGTATCTTCCAGAAATGAAATTATACTCATATCTAGAACCCTGATTGTTGCTATGTCTAAGGTCACAGCTTTGTATTAACTTGTCTGGAGACTAGCAGGGGTTATAACTGTGGTGCCACAGAATTGTTCATATTGGCATAATTTAAGAACTGTTATCTGAGATTCTGGCCTTCAGTCAACCTGAAACTAGTTGGTAAAAGAGATCCCTTCCCCCTTGGAACACAGACCTTGGTACACACACCCTCAAAAACAGGGGCCTACCAAGAATAAACCAAACTGCTTTAACATTCATAAAAATATGACAGGACAAAGTTAAATGTTAAGATTCAACCCTACAAAATGCTAGCCTTTCAAGACTGAGAGAAGTATCTCTTTTGCTTAATTGTAGAAGCAAACACAGAAAATCAACAAAATGAAGAAACAGGAGTGTGTTCCAAATAAGAGACAAAATAAAGCTTCCCCCAAAGATATAATGAAACAGAGATATACAACCTGATACAGAATTCAGAATAATTTTCAAAAAGATGCTCATTGAACTTTGGATAAGAATGGATGAATACAACAAAGAATTAATACCTGAGAACTTCCCAGATCCAAGAGAGGAACTGATGTACAAATTTAAAAACAGAATACCTGATTATCTAAATGCAAAGAGACCTACACATGTTTTTTTTTTTTAAAAGATTTATTTATTTATGCATACAAGCACTGGGGTACAGGCCAGAGGTGTGGGGGGGGAGAGGATTCACCACAGACAGAGTGGGAAGCAGAACAGGCAGATCAACGGAAGTACACTGCTAAAGGGAGCAGTGGGCAAGGCAGGAGAGGTCTGCCTCACCATGTGGGTCCCCGCTCTGGCCGGCAGCAGGGATCGAACTCGTGCTACAGTGGCTATGGTTTGTTTCATAGTGTGTTGCTTAACCCACTGCGCCACCAGGGAGGCCCCGAGACCTACACATGTTAATGAGTTCATCAATAGTCCTAGACAAAGAACAACTGTTAAAGGTGGCTAAGGGAAAAAAGCAATTAACATAAGAAGATACTCCCATCAGCTTATCATCAGATTTCTCAGTAAAAACTCTTCAAGCCAGTAGATAGTGGAATGACATATTCAAAATACTCAAAGATAAAAAGAACTACTAGCTAGGAATACTATATCCAGCAAAAACTCTCTTTCAAATAAGAGGAAGAAATAAAGGCTTTCCCAGATGAATAGACTCTGAAGAAATTTCTATCACAAGAAAAAAACAAAAGCAAAATATTTTACTTGCCAAGGAATGCCCTCCCCCTGCACGTACACATATAAGACTATTGGCAGAGTTGTCTGCAAAAACTCTGCAGACCAGAAGAGAGTAGCATGATATATTCCAAGTGTGGAAGGAAAGACTTAAAATTATGGTACTTTACCATGCGAGGTTATCACTCAAAGCAGAAGGAAAGTTATCCAGATAAACAAAAACTGAGGGCTTATCACCACTAAATTGGCCTCAGAACAAATATTAAAAGGAAAGCATAACTCAAGAGAAATGACAATAATTGGAAACAAAAAAAAATGATAGACGAATTCTCAGTGGAAAAAGTATATAGTAAAGATAGTGGATCCATTAACTATAAAGCAAATATGAAGGTTGACAAAACTAGCAATATTAATTAGAAATACAAAGTCTATTAAGAGACACATATAGTAAAAAAATATAAAAACTGACATGAAAATATAAAATCATGTGGAGTAGGAGGGAGTAAAAGTGTAGAATTTTGGAATGAGTTCAAAATCAAGTTGCTGTGAACTTAAAATAGCAGTATACAGCAAATGTTATAAGTGAATCTCATTGTAGAAAGAGAAACACAAAAGACAGCCTTATAGTAGAATCACAAAATGTGAAAGAATCCTAAACACAACACTATAAAAAGTTACCAAACTGCAAAGGAAGAGGTCAAAAGAAAGTGAAGCAACAGAGAGGAACTACAAATAAAGACAACAACAAAATGGCAAAAATGCAGTCCTCTAAATAATCACTTTAACTATAAATGTATTAAATTCTCCAATCAAATGCACATAATGGTTGAGTGGATAGTAGTAAACTAATCAATAAGCTGTGTAAAGAGAGCCACTTCGAATATAAGGACACATACCTGATGGAAGTAAAGGGATGGAAAAAACTATTCCCTGAAAATGGAAATTAAAGGAAAGCTGGTATAGCTATATTGAGACAAACTAGACATTAAAAGAATATGTTAAAGAAAAACAAAGAAGGATACTATTTAACAATAAAGGGATGGTCCAACAAGAAGATATATTTGTTAACATATGTGCCTAATATAGGAACACCAAAAGATAGAAAGCAAATACAGACTTAAAGGAAATTGGCAACATTACCATAAGAGCAGAAGACACCATCAAGGAACTGTTAGAACTGATAAATGCATTTAGTAAATTTACAGGACATAAAATCGATACACAAAAATTAGTAATGTTTCTGTACACAATGATGTAGCAGAAAGAGAAATAAAGAAAATAATACCATTTGTTATAGCAGCAAAAAAGAATGAAATACTTCGGAATAAATTTAACTAGGTAGGTAAATGACCTATACACTATAAACTGTAAGACACAAAGGAATTGAAGAAGATACAAAGAAATGAAAAGATAATCTGTGCTTATCATTGCAAGCATTACTATTGTTAAAATCTCCATACTCACAAAGCAGTCTACAGAGTCAATGCAATCCCTATCAAAACGCAAGATGCATTTGAGTTTCAAAATAAACAATAGTAAAATTGTATGGAACTACAAATGCCCCAAATAGTCAAAGCAGTGTTGGGGAAGACATACAAAGCTGGAGGCATCACATTTCTTGATTTCAAACAATACTCAGAGCTATAGGAATCAAACAGTATGTCATTACCACCAAAACACACACAAAGATCAGTGAAGAGTCCAGAAATAAACCCGCACATATGTATTCAATCTGTTTCTGAGGGCAGAGTGAACCACAGAGTTACACCGCACAGATTAACGCAAACTATATCAAAGCTTTGACTGTGAGTCCGGAAATCTAAAAATCCTAGAAGAAAACTTAGCACACTCCTTGATAGTCATCTTGGCAGTGAATTTTTTTGGATTTGATTCCAAAAGCAAAGGCAACTAAATGCAAAAATTAACTAGTGTGGTTATATATAGCTTCTGTACCACAAGGAAATCATTAACAAAACAAATGATATTTTCTTTTTTTTTTTTAAAGATTTATTTATTTATGCATACAAGCACTAGGGTACAGGCCAGAGGTGTGGGGGGTGAGAGGATTCACCACAGACAGAGCGGAGAGCAGAACAGGCAGATCAACAGAAGTACACTGCTGAGGGGAGCAGCGGGCACAGCAGGAGAGGTCTGCTGCGCCATGTGGGTCCCCTCCCTGGCCGGAAGCAGGGATCAAACTCGTGCTGCAGTGGCTGAGGTTTGCTTCCTAGTGCATTGCTTAACCCACTGCGCCACCAGGGAGGCCCACAAATGATATTTTCAAGTCATACGTCTATAAAGTATGAGGGTAGGCATCCTTTTCGGAAACTTTTCTGACTTGGAGTGCACCACTGAAGGGGGCAAGGACAAAGGCGAGAGCAGGATGTTGGAGGGGCTTCCCCAGAGGGAGTGACTTCAGGAGAAGCCCCAGCCCAGCTGTGGAGATGTGTGTGGGCGGGGAGGATGGTGTGTGGCATCACAGCCCCTCCTTCTGCCCAGACTCACTTCTTCCCCCACTGAGGCGGAGCAGGGCGAGCTCACCATCTCTCTTCCCTTCTTGCAACAGAGCAGACCTACTTTTGTCTACTATTTTAGGGTTTGCCTAAAGCTTTCTTTGAGCAAAGACTCATGTACCTTTGGTAATAGGCCCTTCAGTGCTTGGTTCATGATTTTGTGTCCGTTCTCTTGAGCAGTCATAGTTCCCCAGGGGTACTGCTTGAGCAGGGTATCTTCCACTGTCTAAAGTTTCTCTGAAGGTCAAAATTTAAGTTCTGTTCTCATGTCTTTTCGGTTTAGGCTCATCTACCAGCAATTTTTACTCCTTTCTTCATAGGATAGTTTTTGTATCTTTTCCAGTCTCAGGATTTGTGTTTACTCCCTATTTGAGAATCTTTGTAGACCTTAGACCTGCCTCCTCTTGTTTCCCTGTTTTGTGTCTGTGCCTTCCTTCCACAGCTGTATCTCTCACTACAGAATCATGCTGGGCCTTAACATGAACTGATAAGACTGTGATTTCTGTAAAGCTCACCACCCTACTTCAATGCATGACTCATTTTAACTTGCAGGTTTCTGCTTTCTTCAGTTGTATTGAAGTGTTATGAACTTTGTCTTTTTTGCTTTATCATCAGGGGTCCAAATCCCAGCAAAGTGCTGCAACAGTTGTTGGTGCTTCAGCCAGAACAACAGTTAAATATATACAAAACCCTGAAGACTCATCTCATTGAGAAAGGAATTCTACAGCCCACCTTGAAGGTATAACTGGACCAAGAGATGGGAAGGACTGACAATAAGAAATGCTACAGAAAAGCACTGACAGCTGAAAATTTATAATTGTACAGAAAAATGATTGAAAATGCAATAGATTGAAGTTTTACAGACATGAATGTTTCTTCTCTGAAATTACTGTGAATATTTAACAAACACTTACTTGATCTAAGTTATGAAATAAGTAGCAAATTGTCAGCAAAATCTCCTGTATTTTTTCCAAAGTGTATTTTCTGATGTTGACTTCCTTCCTTTTACTTGCTAGGTTTCATAATTTAAAAGATTTGTGTTTTACAAAGTTAAACACTATAAAATGAGTAAATTGAAGATGTCTTAAGGTTGCACCTGGCAGTGTGCCCTTTGCACAAATATTTACTTTTGCACTTGGAGCTGCTATTATAATTTTAGCAAAATGTTTTATGTAAGGCACAATAGGAAGTTAGTTCTTCTGCACTTCCTCCTCTTTTAGTCAAGTATTTGCAGAAGGGCTGAGTTGGATCCAAAAAAAAAAAAATAATGATTGTTCCACTTTCAAAGAAGGAATCATCTGTCAGGAGAAAATATTTAGGTAGGTTCAAAATTCAGGAGAGAGGCTGAAATTGCTACCATTATTGGCTGGCTAGAGAATGCAGATATCAAACACTCCTGATAAAATTGCTTGAAAAAACATGACCTCGAAAAAACTTTTCAGAGAAACAAAGGAGAATTCTGCTATGGAGAACACAGTGCACGCCTCCCCCACCTCACTCAGATCATCTCAGCAGGTGATGGTAGCTTGGTAGCTCGGGAGGCTGTGAGCCAGCAGCTGTGTGGCTGTGTGGCCGCCCCTCTCAGTCAGTCCTCTTCTCTCCCGCTTCCCTGTGAACTGGTTCTGTACATATGCTGAACATAGTCCCTGTGAATGTGTTCTGTGGCCATTAACAGTAAGATAAACAGAAGGGCGTGAGGAGGGGTGGTGACTGAAGGAGAGGGATCCTTGGTGAGCAGGCGCAACCAGTCCTGCCTGTGTCCTGGGTGTCCCTGCCTGGTTCCCCAACAGCCCACTGGGCACTCACCCGAGAAGAAGGAAGATCTGCCTGGAGACCCAACCCCTGGCTGATGCCATGGTCACAGCTTACCTTTGTCCTACACCTCCTTCACATCATGTCACAAAATCTGAGGACATCGGCTGATTATTTTTTCTCTTCCAAGAATGAAAATCAAGCAGAAGTGATTCTCACCAAGAACAAAAGCACACAAATGCCAAACTTTTTCTTTGGTGGACTGGACACTGTAACCAGATGAGAAAATAAATTTCTTATCAATGAATGTAAATAAGCAACTGTTGCTGTGTGCTTTGTACGACCATATTTATTGTACTGAAAGTCGGCACTAAACCTTTGAAAATTACCCAGTGTTCTTGGCTAAATGTTCAAGAGAGCAGAAATAGATATATTTTAAAGAATGTTTTGCTAATGAAGAGAGTAAATATTTTTGTTTAAATCAGAAACAAATTTCAATTATTTTATATTTCTGTTGTTCTGCTATACCTAAAATAAAAGATTGCAGGTATGCTTGGGTCCCACGAATGTAATCTCTAACTAGAAGCCTCGACGTGTGCCACATGGTCATGGTGGATAGAGTTAAACACAGCCCCAAGAGGAAATTCTTGGCCTGGCAAACATTCAGTCAATTCATTGCCACTCATGTGTTGTTGTTAGCTTTGGTTCACATCTTTCCATAAAAGCCTAGAAATAACATTGGAAATATTTTACAGGAGGGAATGGTCACTTTTAAAAGCAGCCTACTGTTAATTTCAAGATCTCATTATTATTTACCTCATTAGATGCCCCAAATGTTGGTCAGTAAAGGATCTAGCTTATCAAAGTTGAAAAAATAAACTGAAAAATGTATAATATAAACTTACTGTTGAAAATTAAGTGATTTAGACAAGAACTCCTTGGAGAAACACAGCTCCCTCCACATTTTTCTTTAAAGTAGTTGATTAAGCATTGCACTACAGAATTATAAAAAGCATTATTGAACACATGCATTATAAACAAAATATGAAGCTAGAAATATCTGGTTACGGTAATAACTCCTCAAACACATTTACTTTTAGAGTTGGGTGTACATTCTATATTTAAAAAAGTAAAATCTTAGTTTTAACAACTCTAAAGATTGACCTTTTTAGAGTACTTTTATAGCATGTATATTAAAATAGAATATATTTTAGCAAAAGATTGCCATAAAAACCTGACTTTGATCATTTTTATATTTGCACTGTGCAGAGTACCTACATTCTAGTGTAGCGATGTGGTAGTAGAACAATGAAAGAGTAGGAACTTACCTCACAGTAATAGCTAATTGTTCCAAATTTGCTATTTTTAAGGGCATTCTAATGGTACTTATTGCTTGGCTTTTTAACTAGTGGGATGCAAAAGTTTCCTCAGTTCTTTTCCTCTTGTGGTGGTCCATGTACATTTACTGTATGAGAGTAACAAGACCACAGATACAACTCTCCCTCTTAAGCCCCCATTTATAGTATCTCTTTGTACTTTGAACAAAGATAGTATCACCTTGTTCAGTGAAAAAGAAAAAGTGAAACTATATGTTCTGTATGGGCAGGAAACAGCTTATAATCTGTGTCAGTTTCCTGAATCTTACTGAAACTGAGATAGGAAAATAAACTGAAACAAATGACATGTTGACTTTGTTGTGCTATTTTCTCACTGGAGAAGAAACTTCCATTTAACTAGTGTTTACAAATTAATGATGGAGATATATATATGTATATATATGTGTGTGTATATACACTTTTATATTGGGTATAAACCATCTCTAGCACCTGCAGTGACTTTCTTTGGGGTGGGGGATATGCAGTTCTGGTAATGATGGAACATGTTTTTCAAGAAATGATGTGCTTTAATAGAATGGATACCTAATGCCTAAGATACATTCCACGGTTTTGTAATTACACAGTTTTTAAATCCCCATATAGCTAACACTGTCTGATTGGTATTGACTGCCATGCCTTATGTTCCCAGTCTAGCCGGTGCTCAAAGCCTTAAGCCCTTAAGCTTCTGAACAAATGAATGAGCTTTGAAATTTGACCACCCAACTGTGTTCCTTGCCCTCCACACCCCTTCTAGTTTTCATTTTGTGTGGCTCTCAGAGAGGCTTCACTATTCCAAATTAAGGGGATTGTTTTCAAGATTCAATCAAAACTTACAGTGCTGTGACTTGTGTCCAGCATAAAGGAGCTGATTAATAACCCTGCGTTGTCTTCCTCTCTGCACCTCTCCTGCTGCCCAGCTCAAGGGGGAAGTGGTCATTGGGTAGGCTTGAGCAGAAAGTAACCATATACTTCGCCATGTATGATTTCAGTGATGTTAACGAAAGTCTCCTTGAAATGGCAGCCTCTCAGCTCACTTAAGCAAACCTGGGATGTCTGTGCTTTGTTCTGGCACCAAGAAAAGCATTAGAACTAGTAGTTTTCTGCAAGTCTCAGAGACGGGTCAAGACAGATAAATGCCACACATGGTGGTAGTTAAGGGCTGACAAATGCATCAACCAGGTGCAGGGTAAAGCAGAGACCATCTTTCTGACCTCTGCGAAGGAGCTGTTATGTCCTGCAGATAGCCCCTGGCCAGATCTCTTTATGCACCTTTGGAACTAAGAGTTTAAAATTCACTCCTTAGGGAGGGGCTCTACTTAGGAATCTGTAGTAGCTATAAATAAAAAACAGGTTCTTACAACTGAACAAATTCGAAGCCTGCCCTACCTTAATCCTGCTGTTTTCCTTTTCCTGTGCAAAGGGGAGAAGTTTCTTCAATCCTCAGGTGAACATAGAGAGTCATTTAGTAAGGATGGATGAATAGACTCTTTTCTGATGATGGCAAAGTGAGTTTCTACAAGGAAAGAAGAGAATGTAGTCTGGTTCTCCAAGATGCACAGGGGATATGAGGCATAAAGCAAAGCTTGTTACCCAGAAAGAAAAAAATCTTTGATGGATGTCTACTTGAAGGTGTCCTCTTAGCAAATGAAATCTCAAACTACTATCTGCCAAGCTTGCAGCATAACAGTGTGTGAGGTGTGGGGGTTCAGCTTCCAGGTATCTCCACTGTGCACGCAGTTTGAGTTAAATAGATCCAGGTGGTTTCTATTTGGGAATTTCAGTGTCAAAGTCCAGACAGGACCTGGAAGAATGATAAATGTGGAGAACACTCTGTAGTAAACTATTAACATATTTTTGATCTACTTAATACATCTCTGAAACTTGCAAAAAGGAATCAGGGGCTTCAACTACTACTAGGTTCGACAGACACATTTGAATTGTCAACAACTTGACTTGTTTGCAACAGCTTTATGAGGATATAGTTTACATACAATAGCATTATGCAACAATCACCAAACCACTCCAAAAGTTCCCTGGTGCCCAATTGCAGTTAATCCCCACTCCAGTGCCAGCCTAGGGCAACCACTGATTTCTGTCTATAAATTTGCCTTTTCTGGACATGTCCCATAAATGGAATCAGAACATATGGAGTGTTTTACATCTGGCATATTTTTACATATATAAGCACTTTGTTCCTTTTTATTAATACCATATTTTGCTAACCCATTTACCAATTGATTGACATTTTGGTTATTTCCAGTTTTTGGTAATAAGGGAGGCTGTGTTCACATTTCTATGAATATTTGTGGACATTTCACTGTGTGGGCGGGTCATTTCTTGCATAGATTTCTAGGGATGGAATTGCTGGGTGATATAAATTTAAAGGACCAACTGTGCTACATGGCAGTCCAGTCATACATGCCTGTCTGCACTGTTCAAAGTTTCCAGCATCTTTGCATCTTCACCTAAACCTGGCATTGTCTGTTTAAAGAATGCCATTCTAGCTAGTGTGTAAAGGTTCTTCAAGTTGTTTTAGTTTGCATATCCCTAATGTCTGATACTGTTGAGTAATCGCTGTGTTTTTTTGCCATTTATATATCTTCCTTAATGAAAAGTCTATTCATAATTTTTGTCCATTTTTACATGGGAAATTTTTTTCCTCTTATTGACTTCTAAGAGATTGTTACATATTCTAGATAAAATCCATTATCACTTATACTACTCATAGATATTTTCTTTCAGGTTGTAGCTTGACTTAGGTTTTTATTCATAAAGCTCCATTTTGTTTTCAGAACAGTTAACGATTCTCAACAAAACCAAGTGGAAGAGTATGGGGCTAGCCCCTCTCCCCTGCTGCCTACCCCTCCTCCCCACGAATGTAGCCTCCCTCATTACCAATATCCCGAGCCAGAGTGGTCCATTTGCTACAACTGATGAGATCATGTTGCCATATTACAATCACACAAAGCACATTTTTGTTATATTTCTGTGTTGGTGGTGGATGGTCTTTGAATATTGACAATTGTGAAATTATGGTACCATACAGAGTATTTTCATTGCTCTAAAAATTCCGTGCTTTCCCTACTTATTCCTTCCCATATCTCCAATTCTGGCAACCACGGGGTTTTTTCTACTGTTTCCTTCCCTTTTCTAAAATGTCAAATAATTAAAATCATATAATCTGTGACCTTTTCAAATTGATTTATCTCACTTAGTGATATACATTAAAAGTCTAAATAAATTTGCATGACATGATACTTTCTATTTAGCACTAAATAATATTACATGGTCTGGGTGTATCCTAATTTACTTATCCATTCACATACAGAAGGGCATCCTGCTTGTTTCCAAGGTTTGGCCATTATTGGTTTATAGTCATCTTATACTTTATTTCTCTATATTCCATGTATGAGTGACACAATCTTTCTCTTTCTGATTTATTTTGCTTATAATCCCCTCCAGTTCTACCTATGTTGTCAACAAACGTCAAGAGTTTTATCTTTTTTCATAGTTGAGTACTGTTCCATTGTGTATATATAACACATCTTCTCAATTGACTCATCTGTTTTGGACACTTAGATTGTTATATAGTTTGACTATTATAAATAGTGCTATTGTTGTCCAGCAGACTGGGGGGCATCCCAGCACTTCCAAACTTGCATGCTCTAAAAGGATTCTGCCATCTGCTGCATAAAGGAAAACATATTCTTAGTGTTAAAGAACTTTAATAGGATTAGTGTGCATAGAGAAAAAAGGGTAATAGTTTTTCAATAAAACACCAAGTTACTCACCCCTTATGGGTAAAATGCCTAGCCAAATAGGTTTGGCCCAAAGTGGCACTGCTGAGGTCCAAAAGGTTGCCACAAGTCTAAGGAAACTTCTACCAGGAAACCAAAGAAAGGAGGTGGAAGGGACCTGGGAATTCCAGGATGAAGGAAGCAAAATTTAAGTACAAATCAAGATCATTGTCAGTCTCTCCATGTGTCACTCACCCACGTGTCTCTTCCAAGTTTTTCTTCATATCTTGATTTCATATGTCTCTTCACAGTCCCCTAAATCCCTGGTACAAGTCCAAATCTAAGAAGCAAGCAGGCCCTTACTCTGCTCCATGTGTCTCTCCCAAGTATTCTTTATCATCACCTGGGTGCTGATCTCCATTCCTCATTGGGTGTGGAAGGGAACATGGAACTGGCTCTTTCTATGGATATTCCTGTTACACTATGAACATAGGGTGTGCAGATGTTCCTTTGAAGTAGTGTTTTTGCATTCTTCAGGTAGATACCTAGGAGTTGATTGCTGAACCATATGGTACATCTATTTTTAATATTTTGAGAAATCTCCACATTTTTCCATAGGGACTGAACCAGTTGACATTCCCATTAACACAGGTTCCTTTTTTCTCCATACACTCACTAACATTTATTTATTGTTTCTAGTCTTCTTATACAAGCCATTCTCACAGGAGTGAGATGGAAAATGAATTATCATTATGGTTTTGATTTTCATTTCCTTGATGATAAGTGGTGATGGACATTTTTTCATGTGCCTGTTGGTTACCCAAATGTCTTCTCTGGAGATATTCCTATTTAGCTATTCAGCTCTTTTATTGATTGGGATTTCTGGTTTCTTTTGTTGAGTTGTAGCTTTTTGTAGATCTTGGATACCATGCCCTTGTTGGACATATGGTGTGCAAATATTTTCTTCCACTCATTAGGGACAAAACAGTGTTAGTTTGTTTCACTGTGAAGAAGTTTTTTAGTTTGATCTAGTCCCAAATGTTTATGTTCTCTTTTATTTTTCTTGCTATTGGATATATAGCTACAAAGACATTGCTGAGGCCTATGCAATAGTGTTTTCTTCTGTGTATTTTATAATTTAATCCAAGACTTTCTAGTCTAATTCTTCTGCATGTGGCTGTGTAATTATTCCAACACCATTTGTTAAAGATACTTTCCTTTCTCCATTGACTCTCTTGGCTGCTCTGTCACAGATTAATTCTCCATATAGTTCTGGGTTTAATTCTGGGTTCTCAATTCTATTACTTTAGCTTGTGTGTCTGTTTTTGTTCCAGTGCCATATTGTTTTGTTCATTATAGCTTTGTAGTGTAGTTTTAAAAATCTAGCTGTGTGAAATTTGACACTTTTTATTTTTTGATAATAAAACTCATTATTCATTGTTCGGTCTCTTTCTTCATCAGGCACAAGAATAGACTTAGTGATCAGTAATGCTTTGATAATATTATATATAGTATAATAATATGAATATATTTTTAAATAATAGTGATATCAATTTTGTCTATTGAGCATCACGTGGGCAGCCTCAGGATCAGCCAGGAGTGTGTGGATTTAGTTTTTCAAGCAATTAACTACACCTGCCTAGCCTCATCCAATAAGATGCTTGGGCTAACCATATAATTTCAAGCTTATGTCCTAAACTTTGTCCACATTTGTCCACTTTACTCATTGTCTGCTGAGATTGTCACTTCTATTGATAAATTCACTGGGTGCAAGTTTTGGCCACTGTTTCAAATTAGTGAGTCATCTTTGACTGTTGGAATAGTCAGTTATGTACTGTACTGGCCAAACCTCCAAGCCAACTTATCTGACAGGGGAGCAGCCCAGAGAAACAGCTCTACAGATTCCCACTGTGCAGTATTTTTTAAGCTTTTCATATTCTTTTATATCTTATTTCAAATTTTCAATGCACTGAAATAAACATTTTTTTCCAAGCTTATAAATCCATTTTGGGAAAAGATGATGTTCAACCACTGCTGGAAGTCCTATGTTGGCAATTCTATAGTAGGAAGAGAAGGGATAAATCTTAATCCAAATATGACTCTCACAACTGGTAAGTAGTGACCAAATATATACCCACTATTATTAAAAGGTAAAATAAAAGCAGAGCCAAAAGTACTTCCTGTGAAGTCTAAATGAATCTCAAATACAATGTATTTTCCTTGAAAGAATCTCCAGTTTACCTGGGGAGATATTGTAGATAGTGCTATGCTTGTGAAAAGTGTTCTAGCTCCCAAACAGACATTTTAATGAAGGTCCAAATATAATAGAGGTACTCCCTCTGGTTGCTTGGCCCTGTTCCCTCAGAACAAACACCAACTGGATACATTGCTTAAGGAAAAATACAATGATGCAACTGTTTTTGAAAAAGTTTGTCAGTACCTCAAAATGTTAAACATTTGATACAGCAATTGCACTCTTAAGATATATACCCAAGGGAAATAAAACAGCCATCCACACAAATACCTTACAAATGCCTCATAGATTACTTGGAAGTTACATGCAGTCTGGAGACCCCAATCTATGGAACAAACTGAAAAAAATGCATCACCCTTTAAAAAAGACATTATCAAAACTATGCCAAAAACACATCTTCCCTGGGACCAGGTATGCCCTTCACCCTTGTTAGGATTAGGGTGACTTTTGGGAGTGGACTACATCAAGCCTTTTTGAAGCTTTTTTGGAAGATCGTTTCAAGATCGATTTTAAACACTGTACCAGACATAGAACAAGAAGAAGGCATAGAACAAGGCACAAGTATAAAATTCCCAACAGCCATTCCTCAACCTAAGGGTGGAATGGTGTTAGAAATTCATTCACACTATATCTCAGTACATATAAAGTCTGGGCAGGACATTTACAAGGATAAAGAGGAAAATCAATATATGACATCTACACAAAACAAAGGCAGGCAGACAAGACAGAAAATATCTGCAATAGAGGTGTGTGTGTGTGTGCTCATGTGTGTAAACAACCCTAATAGAACATATAGCAGGGAAGGTTGTGGACATAACTTAGTAACAATACACATTCAAGGACCAAAGATGAGATGATAAAATAACAGTGACAGGAAAACTGTACAGCTGGAACACTATTTGTGAAGAGAGAACTCTTTTGCCCAATTACACACAGTAGGAAGTGGAATGGCCTAGTTTAAAATTCAGTTTTAGATACTAACTTGAAGGCCAGCCTCTCGGGTTAGAAAGTTTTTGTATAGGGTAGTTTTGTCACTTTTGTATCACTCTCAAGGCCCAGAAACATATGAACATATAAACTGCTACCTTAGGTGTAGAACAAACACATCTATACATCTATATTCAGGGTTGAACCACAAACTTTCATGGTAACATTGCCATGGCAAACTTTGTCTCTTCCTCTTGGCAGTATCATCCTACAGAGCCACACCCGAGGATCCTTAAGTTTACAACCAAAGACTCCTTACTTTGCCCTTTGCTCTATATTGTATTTTTCTTTCAATATTTTACAAAATAGTGATTTTCTTTTATGAAAATAGTGAAAACTGACCATTGAACTGAGATATCGGGGGTGGGGAGAAGTGAAAACAGGGTGGGGAGAGAACACGATGGATGTGCAATCGTGGAGGACTATGGGGGCACCACACCTGAAGGGGAAGTCCCATACTTCCAAAACGCTGACAATATAAACAAAGGGTTTATATATAATAATACATACAAACTATATAATAAAAAGCTATAATAATAAACTATAATAAAAATAAGCTATAATAAAAAACTAAATATTTAAAAAATTTGTTTAGCTTTTGTTTGGAATCGGTAGTAGTGTTTGTGGCCAGCCATAAAGGAGTTATTTTTCTTAAAACAACTCTGACCTTTCCTCTGGAATTTGGCTTGCAACTTTCCTTTGTTTTAGTTAAGCGGGAAATGTGATAGCTGAAGGTCAAGGTTCACTTTCGAAAGCTTTCTCTCTCTCTTTTTTAAATTATTGATTTACATATATTTCACATCATTGCTCATTTTTGTACAATGTTTGCTTTCTCCTCTTTCCCATACAAAGCAGGATGTAATTGCGTATGGAAAACACTACAATCACATCCTAAAAGCTTTCTCACTGTAATCCTAACCCAGAGATGTTTGCAAAGAACATTGGTTGGGGAATCAGCGCTTAGTAGCCGAACTGAAAATGAAACTTAAGCACATGGCTTAAGGAAAGTCAAACACCTCTGAACAATTCCTCTTGTGTTAAATGGGATTTTGGGTGGGATGATTTATAAAGCTCTCTTCACACTGTCTACATCCTGGGTACCTGAAGATGAACTCCCTGACAGAGGCTTTATAAAATGTTTTAGTGCATCAATCCTTAATGTTCAAGTGTCCAAATTAACAGTACACTGAGAACATGCATTCAGGTGTTCTGTGTCCTGTTTGCGTATTACCTTTTAATCTTTTTAACAGTTCTCTAGGAGCAGGTACCACAATAAAAACTTACAGATGAGGCAACTCAGATATGGAGGGGCTGTCCAGTGTCACACAGCAATAGACCCCATGCTCCTGACCAGTGTGGACCTGTACCTATTATGAAAAGATTACTATTAATAGGATTCCTTTACATTATTAGGGTTTTACAATCTTTACCAGAATTTGAGTTAAAAAGGATGTTATCAAAAATTCCACACTTCAGAAACACTCTCTTGGTATTGGGATTGCTATGAGCAGTGGCAGCAATTTTCAAATGGGTGGGTGTTAACGCCAGTAAGTCCAGGGTTGTAGGGCCTAGTCTTACAAATAGCAGGTTTCAATGGGAGCCCCGTTGAGTGCCTTCACCTATGATTAGGAACACTTGAGACTGCCTATATCAAAGAAATTTTGAGCCGGTAGGATAAATTGCCCCCAAGTCCTGTTTAAACAGGTAGATTAACTGGAGAGCCCTGTCCAAACATTTGGGCCCTCCACACTGACCATGAGAGACAAAAAGCATTAATCCTAATGATTATCTCAGTTTCCTAGCGGGAGAAGGCCAAGAGCCTGACACAGTTGGGTTGTAACCTGTCTATGCATGCCTGGGTATAGCCCCATGCAGGACAAGTTGTAACAACGCTCTCTCTTCCTCTCCACTTTGTAGACTTACCCTTTTAGTATCTCCTAACTCCCTATGGACTTAGGTTATATTTTCTTTCCGCCCACTGACTCTCTCCTATGAGTCTTTCTAATAAAGCCTTGCCTAGTTCAACTACAACTAGCACTCTCTGGTGAATTCTCTTAGAGGGCAAAGGACCCACTCTTGGGTCGGGACCTGTAACACGACCAAATGAGAGAGTTCACTATTTGGGTAGCAACTCAAGCATCTTGTCCTTGAGCCAGTGCTTCTCAATGTCTAGTCAGTTCACTGTGTTCTGGGAGTCCTGAGACCATCCTAGGGGTTCTGCAAGATGCAAAATATTTTCATAATAATATTAAAACATTATTTATTTCTTGTCACTGATATTTGTACTGAACTGAAACACAAAAGCAATGGGAGTAAAACTGGTAAAATCTGAAACAAATCAGGCCAGTGGCACCAAAATGCTGGTCATAATCTTCATCACCAAGCATTCATGGTTAAAAAAAGTGCCCTTTTCACTTTAGAATGTCCTTGGAGATGCAGTAAAAAAATCTACTTTGGTTAAATCTTGAACTTTAAGTTGTGTAATAGAAAATGAGAAGCAGTCATTAGGTACTCACATCTCAAGTACACATTATCTTGAAGGAAAGGAATTGTGAAACTGAGTTGTGAGCTGAATTGACTTTTTGTTCATGGCACACCATTTTACTTGAAAGAACTGACAAATTGTATTTCTCTGCCAGAAAGTGCTTGACAAGATCAAAGTGATCTTGTTGCTTCAAAGAAAACAGCTAACATTATTAATCAGGCATGAAAAAATTTGAGGTTTCAAGCAAAAATTCTGATTTTGGAAAACTTGTGTCTACCACAAGGACTTGACTGCTGACTTGAGACTTCCGGTGGTATTTTGTGTTATATATGTGACTTTGGAAATTCTATATAATGAAACACATCAAGTCAGAAGATCTACATATACTCTGGTGATAGACATTATGTGTTCACTGCTACATCAGTGAGCTAGTATATTCTAAGTGGCCAATAGATACGGTGCAATTATGCAGAGGTAAGAGAAATATTCCAAGTCAAGATAGGCCAATGGAATTTAAGACAACTTAGTATGAGAAGTTCATTGACGTAGTTTAAGATGCTACACAGTAACATTAAAAAAGTGACTTTTTAATGAAACTATCAATTACTAAAATATTCCCCCATTCTCCAACCACATACCTGTATGAAGCTGGATATTCCTGTTTCAGCCAAAAAAAAAAGCATCACAGAAGATTGAATGTAAAAGCAAATATGAAAATCCACCTGGTTTAAGCCATTCAAGAGATTTGCAAAATTGTTAAATAACATTTTATCTTTTTTTTTTGCTTTGGAAGCTTTTTCCATAGAAATATGTAATATATATTAATATAGAATGGTTTTATCACTATCATTTTTGAGTATATACCTTTGAAATATTTTGATTTTTGATAGTGACCACTGATAGATGCAGGCTCTACAAACAGTGGCTTGAGATCCTCAGTAGTTTTTAAGGATGAAAAGGTCCTAAGACAAGCTGAAGCAGCACTACCCTAGCTCTCTCCCATCCTCATAGTCAGCTGCTGACTCAGGAAAACCTGACGCACTGAGCTCTTAACCAAGGGGCTTCCAAAGTTCGCAAACTGGTGAGAGCTGCTGACTCCTATCCAGGGCTTGCTAAGCACCAAGCTACTTCTGAATGTGGTCCCTCAGCCTGGTGCCATTTCTAGCAAAGACAAAAAGAATAAATTAAAATTTAACTTTGCAATGGGTGGGTAAAATGGGAATATGGAGACAGCAAATAAAGACTAAGCCAGTACTGTACCAATTTTATTGGGCAGCTTCCTCTTTTTATGTTGCAAATGGGCCAAAACGGGGGTGGGGGTGGTGGTGGGCGGGTGTGTGTGAAGAAATGGCACAAAAGGAGTTATTAGAGATTGTTTCATTTTTGTCCTTTAAACCCTGAATTTCTGCAGCTGAGAATTCTAGAACATCTATCCTGGACTCCAGCTTTCACTGAGGTCATTTTAGCACTGCAGGAATGGAGTTTGTCCTAGGTGTTGTCACTTACCAGTTTTAGTTTTGAAAAAATGGCCTGTCTTGGAGGTACTCAGCATACCTGTATTTTCTGCTTCTCTCGTGGAGTTGCCTTAAGGAGAGAATTAATGATAAGCACAACTTCCTTGAATTGGGACTCTGTTGTTCAAGCTTAAAATGAACTGGGATTTTTGTTAGTATTTTTAGAAAGAGGAAAAGCAGTCAGTAAACTTAAAATGTTTTCTATACTTTCTTTTACTGGGAAGGTAGTTTTAAGACCAAACCTTTTAGTAACAACAACAACAAAAAACCCCACAAACAATTCTGTGCTTCCAGTGGGTAGGGCTACAGTATATGCCAGATGTGAAAACGACAGGGGTAGGATCTAGGCAAAAAACGTACTGTTGCTTTCTTTTCACAATGGATGGCTAGAGGAAAGCCCCAAAGAGCCAAAACCACATGAGGTGTTTTTCCTTCTAGGGTCCATTCAGGTTTGAGAGTTGTGTCTCCCAGAGGTCACTTGCCTTTCTCTCAGCCACACGCATACTCTCATCAGCCCCAGGACTCCAGCGCAGCTGGGATGCTCAGAATGCAGAAAGCCTAGTTTTCAGAGGTTGATAAAACTAGAACTTGAAGCAGATCCCAGCAGTCAACATCTTTGCAATCTGAGATCTGAAGTCGGGGCTCCAAAAGATACCTTCATGACTAGAACTACACAAAGCTTAGAGGATTATTAGTCCTCAGTTTTGTTTTTCATAAAAAACTAGATTAAAAACAGCTTTTCTAGGGGTGGTGGTGGTATATAGTAGGTGTTCATTTGAAAATGAAAAAAAGTACCTGGACTACTGCATTTAATAATGTATTGTAATTGTGTTACTCTACCTTTTTGCATCAGAGACAGATATACAATGAACATTCAGTTATCACAGATTGCACACTAGATAGTAATTCTTCAGGCCTATTACATAACCACCAAAGAACAGATATTGGGTTCTGCAATATAGTACAAAAGTCCACAATCAATCCAGTCTTAGCCAGTATCTTCAATTTACTTCTGTTGCTGTACAAATAATTGGCCATTACTAGGGCTTACAAGTTAATAACAGGACAAAAAAATATACATTGCACTGACACAAAAAGTCAGCTGTGTTAATAGTCATGCAACAAGTAACCAAACTTGCTGAAATTAAAAATACTTTCTAAAAACAGTTTTAACGGCATAAATATTTTTATACACAGTTCATTTACCAAAACAAAAATGTATTTAAATGATACAAAGCAAAAATAAGTTTCTACCAACTTTATACATAAGAAAGTGCAAAATAACTTATCTAGAGTGTTTTTCTATTATTCAGACGGATGGCTGCTCTGGGCAGCAGCTATTCTCCTCTTCAAAAAGCATGACGTTACAGTCGCACACTACACACAAATGTTAGGATACATGGATGAGTAAATGAATAGATGGATGGATGAACAGACAGACTACGAAGATCAGGCAGGAGCCCTGTGAGGTACTCTCAGAGAAAGAATACAGACCACACAAAGGTGGATGTACATGCTGAGAATTTATGTTGGTAAACAAATTTACATGGAACACAGAAGAACAGCCACTGAAACAATTGGATTATGTGGGTGAGTGTACTCGTATGTGTGAGTCACTGGTGATTTCTGCATTAGCAGCTAAAAGAAAAGAAACCCCACTGAACAAAACAGTTGCCCACAGCACCAGCTGCCAGAGGAAATACTATCATGACGGTTTTGGTTTCCACCTGCATGTGAGGGAAATTGTGTCGGAAAGTTTGAAAGTGTTCATCCCACAGAACTTCATATTACATAGAGGAATAACCTTTAAGTAACTACGTACACACAGTCATATATTCAAGTCTTAAAGAACACCTCTGCCATTGGGTTTGGGGTAAACATGGTTTATGGACAAAAGGAGGACGTTTCTTTTAAAAAGTGTAGAATAACACTGCTACAACTCATCTATAGGGCCAGAAGGGGGCAAAGCTACGATTCTGTGATCGCACAGTTCCTGCAACTGTTAAACATTCAGCATCACTTATTGGAATTAAAGAGGATGGAGGGAGAGAGGGTGTGGAAGGAGCATGACATAGAAAGGAAAACAGAACACGACTTTTCTTCAAGTTAAAGTATTAATGCCAATAATCCTTTTATTATAACAAGTATATTTGAACTTTTAGAAATGGAAGTGTTTTAATCAATTTTGATATGTAATCATAAATAGACTGTAGGCTCAAACCTAGGTAAATAAAGGTTTAAATTTAGTAAGCATAAGGCACTAAAGCAGCCTTTATATTTTCTCTTGGAGACCTAGTTATCAAGGAAGAACAAATTTGTTCTTAAGCTGGTTTCAGCCCATTAGGTACAAGATTACTATTGTACCAATGCCTATTTTTGAATGCATGTGCATATATGTGCATTTTAGTGCATAAGTGTGCCTGTCACCAGGGCCTAAAGATGAAACGTTGGGAAAGCCAAAGCCACTGTCCTTTGCGTGACGCCTCCACCAGGGTGTGAAGGCCAGTCCTTCCTTTCTTGGGCCATAAATGATTCTACATTTTTCAAATCACAGGGCTTTTAGAATTGTTCATAATATTATCACTAAATATCTGAAAATGTTAAAATCTAGATTAAGTGTTTCATTTGCTTTATATATATATACATATATATATGTACACAACACACAGTTAAAAAAATTCCACCACCAAAGCCTTTTTTCTGTAAACTAAACTTCTCTCCTTAGCCCCCACCAGCTTCAGTCTCCCTGGGAGTGTGTGTTCTGTATCCAACTAGTAGAAGAAATTAAATAACTAAATATTAAAATACTGTAATTATATTCATAGCAAAAACAAAAAAATAGACATTGATACAGTATAAATCTCACTGTTTTCAGGTAGATGGCATTAAATGGTAAAGGTTAATTTTAAGCAGTTCTGACATGATCCAGTTTTACAACAAGGTTTCTATGTTAATTCTGTACACTTTTTTTTTTTTTACCCTTTTTTGAAAATAAGATATACTAGAACATCAGTGTCACCAAAGACACGTACTTCTTATGTTCTATGCAGGAGAAGCTAATTTGGGTTACATGCAAATATATTTCCATTAGTTGAGGCAGGGAGGCTTCCGGCATTACATCCACCGCCTGACCACCACCCACTACGCAATGCTAGAAGGTTGGCTGTGACCAGACAGCAGTCCGAACGGAAGTTTACAAGGGGCCTCGTGACGTCAGAACAACACTGAGGTGGTGCGCAGTCGGGTGCAAGATGCCCAAATATTTCCAGGTTATCTTACAGCCGGACTCTTATTATTCTCCCACACTGTTTCCTAAAGAAGGTCCATGTTATTTTGGTTATTAGCCTAGCGTAAGTGGAGATACTGTGGGCAACTTGAAAGGATGAACATCGGGTACACGGGCTGGGTTTGAAAGGAGGGGGAAAAAAAAAAAAACCACAGATAATATCTTTGAGGATTTTAAAAAACATATTTATAATTAACTGGTGAGAGGTGTCAGAGAAACCATAGTAGTTCATTCAGTTAGTGGTTTAGTTTGAAGTCTTATGTTACAGGAAGTTAAGTCCTTATTTAGAAAAAAAAAAAAAAAAAGGCCTTTATATCATTTTTACAATGTACACAGTTACTTGCAAGGAAGTCAGATTTACAACCATTTTCTAAAAGCCTTTTTGTTGCGTTGTTTGTTGGTTTTTCCAAATAAGGATGAGTAACTACAAAAATGAGATGCAAGAAAAGACAGTTGACAAGTGAGGATTTTCTCTTGGAGACAGCTATTGTTAGTGGGGAGAATCGATATTGACAATGTTGCTCCTAGGAGCCACCTCATATTCCTCTTGTGCTGTTCACCTGAACAGTGTCTGCCCCATTATTGTACTCTACACCCGTTTTTGCAATGATCCCTCTGAATTCAACACTTCAAACACGTGGTATGAAGAGATGTGTAAACGGAGACTGTTGCGATGCCTTCCGAGCTGCGGGCTGTGACAGGGGAATTGGGACAGGGCCTACAGACCACGGTCTCCAATCAGCATGTTGCATGTTCAGCAATTTCGAGGTCCATCTTCCGAACCCCTTTCATGTTGTAAGTTATAGTAACAGTTCTGACAAACACGCACCGGGGATGAGATTTTCAAGCGTTTGATTTCTGATTGAAATCGACTGCACCTAAAGGGGGCAAAAATCAAGTGGTTATATATATATTTTGTTTGATCTGTGGACAGAGAGTCATAATTTAAAAATCCAGTGGAAGACCTGAGTTATATAGCAGAGGAGGGGAAGGGAAAGGAGTCAGAACAGGAGGAGAGCTCAAGGGACTGTGGTGATGGATCATGGGTGCTATGGTGGTGGGAGAACCACAGGGACTTACACCTGAGGGGAGAAATCAAATAGTGTACAAAAAATAGCCATGTAAGGAAATAAATTAACTTAAAAAAAATCCAGTGGAACGCTTGCAGTATGACACCAAAGACCATAAAATAGTTTGCTACTTAGTTGACCAAGGACAAAAAGGAATGCAGTGTTAAAAAAAAGGATGTGAGAAATGCAGTATTATTTGGTTCAGTTTACAGAAACATAATATTAAACCAAAGCAAACTATTTATCTTACTGAAAGGCAGTTAGAAAAAGAGGTAAGATTTTCCTACAGGAAGAGCTAAGGAAAGCCAAAGAGGCCTTTCTACCTGCCTAACCCCGACCTTTCTCATACCCTATAAACTTGGCAAATGGGCCAATGACTTGATTAGATTTTTTTTCTTTGGGCAGGAAAAGACTTACTGCCCACTGTCAAGTTCTTTTGGACTTTCAAATACTTTGCCTGATTCGCCTTCAAGTCATTTCTTAAATAGTTTGGCTTTTCTGCTTGGTTCAAATATTCTAGTGTTTTGGTTAAGCTTGATAGAATTCCTTAAGTAGAATATATCTAAAAGATGTTCAAGCACTTTAAAAAGTATTCCCATACCTTGAATAAAGCAGGATGTTACTTGGATATTGACCTTAGTCACTTTAAGGCTGGCTTTTCACAAGATTCAGACAGAGACTTATATTTCCTCCATTAAGGTATCAGTTTTACTGATTAAACTATTAGTTTTACTGATTAGTTGAGGCACAGACAATAAAAACGTACTATAAGCTTTGACGGTGCTTAAAGGGCTGATGTTCGACACTGTGGACGTCCTCAGGAATAGCGACAAGTTCCTCAGGAACCCAAGGGTACAAAGACCAAGCACAGCTCTTTCTCTGTACCACTTTGTCAATCACTGTTTGGTTGTTTTTTCAAATTAAGCCGCCATCCGTTATTTTATGCAAATGTTTATGCAAATTACACACTACAAAGAACAGATGTCCATTGGTGTACATATGGGGTTGGTAACTATCAGAATTAGAGTAAGCCTCTAGAAACACGGAAACCTTTGTCAAAGTCATAGATGTTCCTCTTAGCAATGACTGGCAGTAGTATGCTGGCTACTTCATCTTGAACTAAACTTCCCAGGAGACAAGGTTAAGATATTAAGCTAAAGAATACTAATAATTAGAATGACATCTTTATTTATTCAACTAAAACGGAACACTTATATTGCTAGACTCTCATGCTTGGTGCTTTACAAAACTCATGTTTCTATGTCTCATTTAACTCAACACCTCTTTGGAGAGATAATCGGCCATATTTTACAGATAAAGAAAATGAAGTTCAGAGAAGTTTGGTAATTTGCCTGGGATGGGACAACAATGGACAGAAGCTCAGTGATCCTTTGGTCAGTGTAAACCTTTTTCAATAAGCCAATGCTGCCTACAAAACAGATATACAATTTGAGCCTAATGTTGTCAATAAAAGTATGTCTACAATAAGGTACTATAAACATTAGAGAATACTGCCCACGGATATAACCTCTGGCCATGAAAAGAAGGGTTTGTACCTGTGTGTAGGGGACCCCAGTGAATGACAGAGATGGCATGCAAATCAATGGTGACTGGTCAGTGGACTTTTCATGGGGGGTGGGAGGGGAACAAATCTCTGCCCCGTGACATAACCCCCTCCCCCCCACCGAATAAATGTGAAATGCACTAAAGACCTACATGTGAAAACCAAAGCTTTGTAATTTTGAAAGAAAACAAACTTGAGTCACGTTATGATCTCAGGACTGGGAGAGATTTCGTAAGACACACACATTAAAAACCTAAAAATAATATGAAGTAGTAATTGTAAATAAATAAATACATTTAAAAAATCGTGTGATAGAATAAAACATATGAAGTTAAAACACAAGGCACAGGCTGGCAGAAGATATATGCAGGATATATAAAAAAGACAAGGGATTGGTACCTGGAGTATAGAAACAACTTCTCAAGTGAAAAAAAAGGAGATAAGCAAAGCTAAAAGGAAAATGAGTCAAGTTGCCCAAGAGGAAATTCAAAAAGCCAACAAGCTTATGATCGGATGTTCAACACCTCACTAGTGTTGCAAGTTAAAACAACAAAGGACTATTAGCTATCAGATTGGCAACAGTGAAAAGGTTTGGCAATATCAAGTATGAATAAGAATTTGGAGAACTAGCATATCCAGTAGGAGCTGGTGTAAATTAGCAATACTGTTTTGAGCATAATTTTGCAATGCCTAGCTAAGCTCAAGTAATGAGAACTGTTAAAAATGAATACATTAGCATATGAGTTATCTATGTGAATGGGTTTCCAAAAAAAGAGGGAAAAAGCAAATCACAGAGGGGTAGCGTAGGACATTTATACAAAACTGAAAACACATAAAACAATAATTCGGTATTGTTTATGGAGCCAACATATGTACTCACAGTACAAAATCATACAGGAGAAGAGGGTGTGTGTGATTGGTGGGGGGAGGAGAGGACTTAAATGATCAACAATATTTTTTATGGGAATACGATGAAATACCAGCACCTTCATTCAGCCTCATGGGTGACCAGGTGATTGCCATGACTATTTCTATATTTTTAATATAAGAGGAGTGTTCTGCAACAGTAATAAAAAAGAACAAAGAGAAAGTGAAGACTTTTTAGCACACTGTAGTGGGGAGCCTGGAGCAAATCAGAACCAGTGTGCGGGGCAGAATTAACATCTGATGTTAGTTCCACCTTAGCTTAGCCCACAGAACCTCAGAGCTGATATCTCCTCTTACTTCTGGCAGAAGAGCTGACCACAGTTCCTGCAGTGGTGCCGTCTTTCTGTGAGAGAAAACCGCACAGAGCAGCCCGAACAGCTGTCACCTCCCTCGTCCTTCACCCAGTGGTCGGCAGCAGAACGGCCAGGCTGGTCACTCACAGACCAGCTGAAAACTCGGCCTCGACTATCACCAATGAGGATCCTACTGTGGTCCCTGCAGGAGACACAAGGAGAAAGACACCTCAGGGAAGGCGGCAGCATAGCGGTGACGCTGAGGAGCACCTTCTGCTCCCCTCGAGGCTCAGCACTGCGTGGGGAGGGGGCCGGCAGCTTGTGCATAGAGGGAGAAAGACAGAACTGCGCGTGACCTTCCACTTACATGTCAATTCTCTTTGGATTAAATCTTTCTGAGTCTTGCAAGAACATGGAAGACAAAGGTTTTTGCTTTTAAAAATTTGAAATTAAAATTCACACTCTGCCAGATTTCTTCTTCAGATTCCTGTGTTTGAGGCACATATGACAATGCAATGAAATCTGCTTTCCCCATGACCTGCCCTGACTGAGCAGATCATGGGGAAGTGGAGCTGGAAAGGCCCAACACTTACTTGGAGACGCCCAGGGCGGTGATCTCTGCTGGGTGGGCATTGTCCTTGCGATCGAAGGCCGTGTGCATGGTTAGCTTACTCCTGAACACCAGTTGCCGCTCCCACCGGTACCCTGCAGTGGAAAAGCAGAATGCACAACTTGCTAAAGTCAGGATAGGTGTACCCTAAATCAGTGTTTTCAAAAGTGAGGGCCCTGCAACAGGTACAGTAGCTTCTCCAGCAGCTGCTGCCTTGTTTGAAGGTAAAGCAATTTAGTTTCAGTTCTTGGTCACGGGCCAGGACAGAGGGTGTCTCGTTGCAAAGACAAATACAGGACAGGGGAAATCTTCATGTGAGAAGAAACAACTTCTCTAGTGGAAAGTCTTACCTATAACTTTAACCTAAGCAAACTTAGTTGTGAATTCAATGCAGTTTTACTTATTTATAATCAATAACTTATCCAATTTAAAAACATGCATGACTTGTGAATGAATGTGGCTTTTGCTTTGAGATTTTTTTTAGTGCCCAACATACTGCACACACTACTGTGAGAAAGAATTCCCAGGTGCGTGTTACATAAGGAGAAACTGAAGATTCTTTGTGGGCGGCCCAGGTCACAGGGGTGCAGCCTGGGGAAAGCTAGCGCCTACGGTGGCAGTCAACCAGCCCTCCCACCGCCCACAACGTGCAAGAGATAGATACTAGACTTCATGTTACCAGGCTTCAATCTGCTGTAATTTCGAACTTCAATGGGATTGGGGATGGGGTGACTAAGCGGACCCTGCAGGTGGGCTCTGGTCTGGCCCTCCGAATAGTTCACAAAAATGAAGCCATCTTTCTCATCCAGACTGAGCTGGTCGGACCAGCGCCGGGAGTCATCGGAGCCGCTGTCAGTGCACCAGGTGGCTGTGGCGCGGCAGGAGGCAGCCCGGGGCCTGTGGCTGGTACTGCCGGGCTGGCTGGGTGTTTCCTTGGGATCCTGGCTGACGCTTTGCTCCTCTGCTTCTGAATCGCTGCTGTCCTCATCCTGGGCTTCCTGCCCTGGGAGAGGGATGGGAGAATTAGAAGACACACACACACATCGTAGACTCAGTTCTGTCCCACTGGTATTTTTCTTCACCAATTAAGACACAAACCACCAAATATTTTAAGCTAAGTGTAACAATAAAACTGCTAGAATTTTTAGCTTACAATAGTAAAGAAAGGGTAGAATTTCTGAGTTCGTAGAATACTTTAGCCAAAATCCTTAGCCTGGCATTTCTCACTCTCCACCTTTAACTCTCTACTACATCTCAGCTTGATGGTGCAACTCTATTCTCCACGTGGCCTTGCTCCTTGTTCCATAATTCTAAACACACCTTCAGCCTTTCTTAGACTCATCTTCCCAATGTTCATGTTCCATGTTACCTATTTTTCAAGGGATAGTTTAAGTATTTCTCTCTCAAAAATCTTACCTGGTTTCTGCAGCACAAAGCAATTTTTCCCTCTTGTGAACTTCTTTAACAGTTGTGTGTGCCTGTCGTGTACTTGAAATTCTCACTCTACACCATTACCCTTGGACACTGTTTCCATAAGACAGTGACCAGCTTGGGAGAACAAGCCCCAAGCACAGTGCCTTCCACAGAGCAGTCCATATAAACAATAACACAGGTGAATGAATTATCCGTGAAGCTTTAATTTAGGATTCCCCCCCCCCTTTATTGTTATTTTGTATTTCCTTACCTTAACTCCTACTGTCTTAAAGTATACCAGAGGGAACAATTATGAGAAATAAATGTATATATATGTAATTGGAAAAGAAGAGAGCAAGAAAAAGTACCTAAGTACCAGACCATTATACAAACATATTTTAATGAGACAAATAGTTTATTTGCCTACTTTCTCTTGCTTCTACTAGCAGTCTAGTTGACTAACTTAAACAGAGGTTTTCACCTCAAGTGATCAATAGCTTATGATCTTTAAGCTCTTGGGATAGGAAGCAGTCTTGGGATAGGATTCCTTTTCCAGTGACCTACTGGCCACTGACCCAATGGGCTCCTCAGGAGCTGATGTCTTCTCTTTCACCTAGGCGAATGCCCTCACACCCTCATTGCTTATACACTAAAGTTAATTTCCTACTGAGCTGTCTCCCCCATTTAATCTCGAGCAGGAATACATAAGGAAGAAGAGCATGTACCAATGTCTCCTCCCTGATTTTAATGCTTCCTTCTGTCACTTATTAATCTCACCTTTCACTGTTACTCACTTAAAAACTTCTTGTTGGATCCCTTAATTCAATGTCCTGTATGTAACAGGTTAACACCCAATCATCTGAACTGTATCTATGTCTCCAACATATAAGTGACCTTTTTGAAGGAGCTACAACTATGTACTTACATTAAAGTAATACAAAAGTAATACAATTACTTTACAATTAAAGTAATTACAAATACATTAAAATGTATTGCCTATGTGATCTTTTCAGTTTTCCGGCAAAGAAAGGAAAATTTACTTTGAACTTTTACCAAAGAAGTGATTTGTGCCTTTCTGATCATAAGCCTCTTCCCTTAGTAACTCCCTCATACTGTAAACTCACTTTGAATTTTCCCTGTACCAAAATTAACCACAGAGAAATAATCAACGTCAAGCTTAAAACTTTGCTCCTTGCTAAGAAGTCCCTTGTACTAACTGTTCTAACTCAAAGGCAGGTAACATCTCTAGAGAGGAGCAACTCAATGCAGATCTTGGCCTGGTTTTATGGCATCATTTTCAATTATTTTGTATAGAAATCATCTATTACTAAATTTCACTGGAATATTTTTAAATGCTTCACAAATAACAGATAATAGTATACAGATCACCAGGTTGCAGTTTGAACAGGTCCAGGGTGGGGTCTCTGGCCTGCCTTTGTGAGTAACTTGTAAACATGATGCCACCTTGTCATCCACGCTAAGAGGTGCTAAGTGACAGTACATTAGTTAGGACTGAGGCCTGCGCAGACCTGCTCATTGCTGGACTCTCCAGATCTGCTTTTTATTTTCAGACCTGAAAACCTAACACTTTGGTATTCCAGGAATCTAGCAACTATACTTAATATGGGGTGTGGAAGCTAGCAACAAGTCACTGACACACTGAGAAGTACTACAGAGTGACCAAGAAGAATTTCCATGCCTGTCCAGCTATCTTAAACAATAGGCGACTATCATGTTTCTCAGAGCCGTGCTCAAATTCAGACTCTTGTTCATGTTATTTGACCAGCTTCTCTCTATTATAAACACTTAAAAAAAAGTAGGAAAATTATCAAATAGCATTTTAGAAACTATTAAATACCTATTTGTGCTTCTGGACAGTCTTCTTGCATCTCTAGGACTTCAACGGGCTCAGGAGCTGGTGTTTCAGGAACTTGTAAAAATTCCATCCTCCAAAACTGTGTTAGTAAGTGTGAAAATAAATAGTTAAACAGAGTAGGAAACAACTTACATGTCACTGGATGAAGATGGGTTCTCAAGGTTAAACAGATAATTTCCATTATGCATGGGACCAGATTTCTCTGAATCTTGAAAAATACGGTGTCTACATACACAGCGCTTCCCAAATAGTTGATAGTAAAGGTTTTATGGCAGAGGGAAAAGGACCATGGTCAAGTAAACTTCAAAGTGATTCAATTAAGTATACTTTGTTTCCTAAAACAACCTCCTCTATGCTAATATACACTCTCCATCTTCAAGAAGGCACAAAGCAAGCAGGATTTCCGAATGTATTTGGCTCTGGAGCTTTTTCATAATGCCCCATGACAGAATCATCTGAGAGCTTCCTGGAGGTGGGGGTATTCGTGCTGTCTGAGGCGCAGGTTGTGTGTGGGGGCGTTGAGAGCTTCATTGTTGCCTATCATGACTGCTCTCTGCTTTTAGAGAGAGCGCAACTCAAGAAAACAGGCAATTCTCCTCAAAGATATAAAAACCTAAACACTCAGTGGATTCTATTTTCTGTAGAGGCCCAACACATAGAAAACTAAGAAAAGGATAAACTACCCAGGATTCAGGTGAAATATTCCAGGATTCTATACAGGGAATTAATGGGTGACCTGGATGCATTTCCTGGCTCCGTATCTCTCCGTAAAGAAGAAAGAGTCCTGCTTTCCCCAGGAAGCCTTATGACAAGCTGGAAATTCAAAACTTAGCAACAAGTGTGTTTAGCAACTATTAATACGACATGGAAATCACATTTGCATGGCTTTCTTATGTCAAACTGTCAAGTGGTTGGTAGCACAAAGAAATCTACTAAAGAGGAAGAAAAGGGGCGAGTTACTGACACTCCCCATATCTAACAGCGACAACCTTGTTTGGATCTGAGCAAATCTGCTAATTGATACTACGACCTGTTCTGGGGCGGACAGCTTCATAAGTTTCAGGTAAACAGGCAGTGAACATCCTGACGTACTTGTCTCAGGGCTGACTTACCCGAACCACGCCATCCGAGTGTCCCGTGACAATGACGTTTTGTGTGTCCCATTCATTCATCTCTGACACACAGCAGCAGACGATTTGCTGGCTCCGACCCGTGAATGTGTTTACACTCACGATAGGGTTCCCATTGATGCTCCACACATGGATGTACGTGCCGGCACAGGATACAATGTCCCCCTAGAGGGGAGAGAAATACTTGCACTCCTTCCATATTACATTCTGGTTTCAGAAGCAAACTGAATCCTTGGCCTAGTGCTCAAAAAAACCTTTCAATCTGTGCACAAGTAATTTCTGAGGCAGTCTAGAATTCTGAGCTCACTGACTTAAAAAAACACCCTTAACATAGTATTCTTTTTTTTTTTTTTAAGATTTATGTATGCAAGCAAGAGCTGGGGCACAGGCCAGAGTTGTGGGAGGTGAGAGGATTCACCAGAGACAGAGTGGGGAGCAGAATAGGCAGAGCAACTGAAGAATGCTGATGAGGGGAGCAAGCGGGAGAGGCTGGAGAGGTCTGCTGTGCCATGTGGGTCCCCTCCCTGGCGGGGGAGCAAACTCACACTGCTGTGCAGCTAATGCTTCACAGTGTAGCGCTCAACATGCCGCACCACCAGGAAGGCCCTTTAACATAGTATTATTTAAGAAATACCAGGTTGGGGGCCTCCCTGGTGGCACAGTGGGTTAAGCAACGCATTAGGAAGCAAACCGCAGCTACCGCAGCAGAGTTTGATCCCTGCCGCAGCCCTGGGAGGGGACCCACATGGCGTAGCAGACCTCTCCTGCCTCACCCACTGCTCCCCTCAGCAGTGTACTTCAGTCAGTCTGCCTGTGTGCTCCCCGCTCTGTCTGGTGAATCCTCTCACCTCCTGCAACTCTGGCCTGTACCCCAGCTCTTGTATGCATAAATAAATAAAACCTCTAAAAAAAATATACCATGTTGATTAAGACATCTGACTGCGGAAGTAAGACTACCAGGAGAGAGTAGGAGGCAAAGACCCAATGGACTATATGGTGAGGATGATGGGGCTTTGTTGGTAGGGGTGGCAAGGTAAAAGGCATCGGAGGAGGTGTGAACCCATACTTCTAAATCATTGTAAACTGTTACCGCAATTAAACAAAAGAAGAACTCAAGGGTTGAGCGGATGCTGCAGGCCTGACCATCTGAAAGGGAGACATGGGTAGGAGTCCTTCAGTTCTCAGTTTATGCCTCCCCCAACATCCTGTTCCCCCTACTGCTGAATGTTTGTTTCAGGTCAACTCTGCCTGTAAGCTGAGGAGGGAGTGAACTACTCCGTTTCTTCCTATTGTTTACAAAGTCCGTTTGTTCCATTCATTTCTAGGCAGGTATCCACCTCCCCTTATCTTTACAAAATGAGTCCAATCATTGAAACTATATAGAAGAGAAAATGGTTCAGTCTAGATATAGTTGTACCTCCTCAATAAACAGAAAGATGGAATTTTAGTAACACTGTAAAGTCCTATTTTGGAATTTGTATTTACCAAAAGGGTGGGAGAATGAGGGGGGAAAGAAGAAGAAAACTGGTATTAGATCACTTCTTGGCAAAGAAGTGATTACTTTGAACTGATTACTCATTAATTCTAAAGATGAAAAGAACACACCTTCCCTCTCAAATTGCAACAGGTATGGCCCCATGCAACCTGGAGAACACAATCACTTCAGTAAGAGTAACTAAGATGTTTTCTGAACTATCTGCTGGTGCCACTTAATGCTGAGGACACTTCAGACATTCCCTTTAATCCTTACAACCCTAGGAGGTTAGGTATTGCCAGCATACATTAGAGAGGATGAAAGTGTGTTGCAAAGAAACTTTCTTGTGATCAGAGTAAAGATTTGAACCCAACTTTTTCTAGCCTATGCACTTTACACCAAACTGCCTCTCATTGTTGTGATACTAGGGACTGGCTTTAGAAATAACCTGGTGAACTGCAGTACAGTCATCAGGCACACAAGAATCTAGAGGACTTGGAAGATGGTCAACATAAGCAGATGGGCAGGAGAATATGAACAGCAGCACCCATGAAGTAGGACAGCATGATGGAGGCAGGGGAGGATAAGGAGGCCTGGAGCTTTTTCAAACCACTGTCTGCCTGGGTCCTGCTACTGTTCTCCCCTGTCTTCCTCCTTTCCTTCCTTATCTCAACCAAAACCCAAACACAAATAGTACTTAGCAGAGCACTGCTATGTCTACCTCTGTATCAGAACCACCTCTGACAAAGAGCATCAGCATTTGTGCATTGATTAGTGGCCTCAGTCTCTGTAGGACATGAGAGACTGCTGCTCCCTGCTGCTCTCTGCAAGGCTTTCTCCAGTTACTCCAGTTACCTCAATTAGAGTGCATTACAGCAAATTCTGTGGTTATGAGGGCTGAATGTTAAGAAGAACAAGAGGGCAGCAGCAAGGTAACTTCAGTTCAAAATGTAGATTGAAGGAAAGTAGCCTTGAGATTGGCCACAGAAATAGAAATCTTTTTCATGAGTCATTTATAAATTACAAAAAGCATCTTAAAATGGGAAAATCAAACACTTCCGTAATGTTTGCAGCAACTATTGCAATCTAGTGGGTGTGTACTGGCTTAAATAGCCACTGGCTATAAATAAAATTCTCAGTCTGTTAACAACAACCTCAAAACAGAGTGTTGGCAATAGTAGAATCAAGCATTTGACCAAGGGCAGCATTGCTAGGTTGGAATAGTTCTGTTGCACTAACATTTTGGTAAAACACTTAGCTACATCATTTGCAGGGCCAACTCAAGGTCTGTTCTAAAAACATCTTAAACTTTTAAAAAATGCCAAAAATCAGTCTGACTTTTAACCCAGCTTGCTGCCCACTCATTCCCAACTCTGGCTGCTCTTATTATTTTCAAGCAGGCTACGAGCCACTGGCAGGAACAAATTTTGCTTTTTGCCCATTCTCTTTCAGTGACCTAATACAAGCTTACTATCTTCTGGTAGAAATTAAAGATGGATGTAATATCCCTCACAAGAAAAGCTGATTGGGTGAGGCCAGTAGACTCATGCAGGACAAATCCTGGTGAGAATGGGTTCTGTACACCTAAGGAGTGATGAGGCTTTCAGGAAGGGGCAAGTCTGGCTCATGTGCAATGTGGGCATCATCCTCATCTGAAGGTAGTTATTTGTTTCTTGGACACAGAGTCCTCAGTCTTTGCAAACTTACCCTTTGCGTTACCAAACACCCCAGTAATGATTATTAGTTTCCACCTCAAATGGGCTTGGTATGGATGAAGGAATCCTAGGTCTGTACATTTATTTTATTGAGTCATTTTATTTATTTTATGTAAAATATTTATTGTTGAGAAGGCATAATATCCTTTGATCATGCTGAGATGTTTTGAAGAAAATTCTTCAATAATTTACCTCTTGCTTAGGTATGCAAATATTACTATTCTCCTTTTCCATAATAAATAACTTGAATGTATTTTATAAAAAAATTCAGTGGCATTTTAATATTCTTGAAAAGTTCTTAGAAAATACTAACAATGATATAACCAATGCTAATAGAATTTTAAAAAGTCATTAAAAAACTTCATAGAGGCAGAAAGGAGAATGGCGGTTGCCACAGGAGAGTTAGTGTTTAATGACTGCAGATATTCACATTGGGAAAAGGTTGTGCAGTTGCATTGCAATGCAAATGTGCTGGTGTCATGAGGTGCACACTTAAAAATAGCTACAATGGTAAACGTTGTTATGTATATTTTACCGCAACAAAAAAGGAAAATAAAATACTTGCTTTTAAAAAAAGATCTTTTGTATATGCAACAGTGAAGATATCAAACCTGGCTGTTTAAAGTTTGCAATAATGAATGAACTTTGAAACAAATTTGTTCTTTGGGATTATAAACATTAACATCCATTCACTTTTGCAAAAAAACACATAAACAAAAACAACGGTTTTCAGGATGCATTGACAACGGCTGGACCACCTATGTTCCAAAACATAAGCCAAGTGAGCAGTTGGCCATTTACCGTTAATTCATTGATACAAAGAGCAGAAACTGGAGCGCGATGGCCTCGGAGCTGGGTTAGGAATGACAGCTTGTTTAGATCCCAGATGATGCAGGTTCGGTCACGGGACCCGCTGACGATGATGTGATAGGCTAATGAGGCTGTAGCACAGGTGACTGTATCCGTATGGCCAAGTAAGGCCTACAAAGAGAACAGAAAAACCAGGCTGGTCACAGTGGCAGTGCTCCTTAAGGGATTCCAGAAGGTGTTGACTGCACTGGGAAATAAAGGTTGTCTGTAGATGGGAGTGGCTTGAACAGTGTCTGGGAAGTCCTCATTCTCTTTGTGTCTCATTCCACTGAGGGCAGAGAAGAATTCTAGAGGACTCTGGAGGTTGTAGTCTCTAAGACTACATTACTGCTTCCCTGGACTTGGCTCAGTAACTTAGAAGCAGGGAGAATGGCAACCTCAATGCAACACAGTGTGTGTTTTCCCCTATGGTTTTTGGGTGGACATGTGCAAAGATGGCCCCCAAAGCACAGAATTTAAAGTCTGAATCTATTTAACCTACGATGTCATCAGCTCCTGTTAAGTCCATTCGAAGTAACTACAATTGGATGGAGTTTTAGCAAAGGCACAATCTATGGGAACTGCAAAGTTGTGGTAGATGGTTCTGCAAAGATAAAGGGCAACTGTGGTCTTGCTGTGTCTGCTAAGCTTCTGCTACTGAACTGCAGATATCTGGACAGCTCCTGTGCCCAAGAGAAATTCCTTCCAACTTTTCTCTTTGCTGGACCATAAGGAGAAATAGGAGCCAGGGAAATGGACAGGGTGGGAAAGGAGGTATTTTGAAGAAAAAGCTTCAAATTTCTGTTAGGACTTCTAAAATACTTAGCATTTAGATAACAAGTTGCCTTAATATTTTGGCCATACAGACACACTTATTATAGGCTTAGCACACCCCAGAGGTTATTTTAAGAAAGAACTGCTTTCTACTGAGAGACTACTCGCATACTAGCTTCAAATCCTGTCTTCTACAGGGAAAACAGTACAAGCAAGAGTGTTTGAATCAGCAAACTACACTGTCCACCTTGTATCTGCTCATGTGGAGACTGTATCTTGCTACCTTTAGATGCAGAGACAGTGACATTCCTGAACCACAGATATGGTTGATTCTATAAGGACAAGGGGGTCAAGCTTTCTGCAGATATTTGAAGATAGTGGAGATGGTTTGACTTTGGTTTTTAAACAGTTTTGGAACCACAAGGCTGAATTTACATTTTGGCTTTACCACTAAATATGACTGGACAAGAATCTTAATCTAAGCTGTGGTATTTCCAGCGGTACATGCTACAAATTATTAGTCTATAGAAATGTAAGAACATTATTTTAAACAACCTGTATAATAACTGAACATAATGGTATACTTGATAAAATGCAGATATTTTTGTTACATTACTTTTCAAATTTGTAACATAGGAAAGAGGTAAACTCCACCAAAAATTTGAATATTAAAAGATGATGATTCAATTATAAAAGGATTCTTGCTTTAAATAAAAATTTATGGGCCTCCCTGGTGGCGCAGTGGGTTAAGCAACGCACTATGAAGCAAACCGCAGCCACTGCAGCACGAGTTCGATCCCTGCTGCCGGCCAGGG
>JAGFMF010012298.1:1236595-1338049 GCA_019455555.1 Galemys pyrenaicus
CTGTTCTGCTCCCTGCTCTGTCTGTGGTGAATCCTCTCACCTCCCACACCTCTGGCCTGTACCCCAGTGCTTGTATGCATAAATAAATAAATCTTTAAATAAAAATTTATAACAGATAAACTCATGCCATTTGCAGCAACATGGATGGACATGGAAGGGATTATGCTCAGTGAAATAAGCCAGAAAGAAAAAGAAAAATATCAGATGGTTTCACTTATAGGAGGAATGTAGGGGAACCAAATAAGGGATCAGGAAAAAAAATTAAAAGAAATTAACAGGCAACTATAAATCAGAGACATTCTGCAGAGGGGCAGGAGGATCAAAACAGGCTAGGGAGGAGCACAAGGGACGAGGGTGATGGTGCATGGGTGAACTGGGGTGGGAATTTTATGGGGACTATACTTGAGAGGAGAAAGCAAACATTGTACAAAAGGGAAAAAGTGACGTAAAATATTTAGGGGAAAAAAAAAAAGTGTGGTACTGGTGAAAGAACTGACAAGCAAATGAACAGAGCAAACAGAGAACCCAGAAAAAAAAAAACAAAAAGACATTATGAGCCGGGCATGTAACAAGTGATCAAAAATGCATGTTAGTAAAATCATCACTGGTTCCAGCATTCATGAGATTGTCATGATAAATGAAAGAGCAAAACAAAATATTTAGTGGTCCAACTGAGTGAAAATCACCCAGAGGAGAAATTCATTGTTTGCAACAGCATTTTCTTATTTGATACCTGTTTTCAGTCAGTGCTATTTCTAACAAAAGACCATACATAGTTTTGGTTTTGTTCATACATCTGAAGCACCTTCAAGTTAAAGAAGCTTCTAAATGTTCAAAATGTTTGCTAAAGTATGGCAGCTGAGCTGGAATACAGTTTATTTTTTCCTCTTCCACATATTTTGTTACCTGTTTGAGTGTGAGGGTCTTAGCCTTCTCCTTCGAGGTGCCCATCTCCCACACACACACAACCGTGCTGGTGCCGCCCGTGATGACCAGCTTGGGGTTGGGGCAGATTGCACAGAGAATCTGGCCCCATTCAGATAAACATTCGTAAACAGTCACTGCCTGTAGAGTACAAGAGATGCTGAGTCACTATTTCACTAAGTAGACTTCTGAAATGCAATGAAACACTAAGAGGAGCAGAACATCTATAGGGAACTCACAGGCAAAGACTTGTGTATGTACATGCTGGGCTGGTTTTCATTTGGTAGCATTTCCACTGAAGCGCTACTCTGAACTACCTACTAAACTTCCAAACTATAGTTGCTGGTAAAAACCACAACACAAAGGACTACTCAATCTTTCAGTCCAGGAAAATCATGTTCGGACAGTGCTGTTCAGAGAGCATCCACCACATGGAATTCTGTTTCAGAGGAACACAAATAATTGTGTGGGCAAGTTCCTCTGAGCATTCAGGGGGACTGTTGAGGGGGGCTACTGCAGGGCACTAAGCAATCACCACCTACTGCCTCTTCTATGGATACTGATATTCAAACAGCTGCTGCTGTTGCTTGGGGGACAGGTGACAGGATTTTTGCCTGCCATTTTAGAGTGCTGAAATGTAACTGGGCCAGAGGATGCCTCATCACAAGGAAGTGCTTCTAGCTGGCAAAAATGTTGCGTACCTTGTTGGCCAGGATCTTCTGGAACAATTCTCTGAGTGGAAGAAAAGAGCTAAGCCCCATACAAGTTTCCAAAAAAGACTTGTTCTTCAGGGAGCAGAACTTGCCCAATAGCTTCTTTATCCTGATCTGATGCAGTGAAGAGCTCCCTTCCTTTGGGCTTTAGAGAAACAACTGGCAAGCACCTGGCCTGGAGTCTCCTGGCCCCATTAGGGAGGAATTCAGACATACAAGAAAACAAAATGAAGTAGCGAGCAAGAAATAATGCATACCTTGTCTGACTCATAGGTTCCCAGTCTGCAGCTGAGGTCTGCGTAGCCCCAAGCGAAAGTTTTGTTCCATGATGGTGGGATCAGAACCTTATTCTGTTCCACTGCAAGAATCCCTTTATCTGTACAGACTATTTGTCCCACGGGTTCTTTGAGTTCTGCAAAAACAAATCAAGACTTTAAAACAGAGACAGGGAAAGTAACTAGAGACAATAAAGTAATCTCAAGTGTTTATACAAATCAAGCACTCGAACATTTACATGAAGACTGAATGACTTCAGAGGTAGCTTGTGCCTTCACCCCCAAGGCCTGCTGGGTGGACATGACCCTGACATGTGCTCTGTGGGGCTTCCCTCCAGCCTCCTTGTGTCTGGACACTTGGTTTAGGTTCCTAGCAATCAGGTATGCTTCCATGATCCCCAGGCCTGCAGAGCCCGTATCTGGATGCTCCTCAGAATGTCACCCACAGGCCTTCATCCAAGCAAGACCTCCAGCACCTCCCAAGTGATAAGCAGTCCTTGACTTCCTACAGGAAGCCAGCACACTCTCTGAGAGGCCCAAACGCCATGCTCGGTGCCAGAACTCTGAACCACAGTGCTCACAACTGTCTCTGGGCAGAGACCAAACCTACAGGACAGAGTCCGAGCATGAGCAAAATGGCCCAGAGCTGGTGGCCAATCCAATTAACAGAAAGTGATGCTCTGATTTTTGGATTTAAGTGACCAAGTTAAGACTTTCCAAAATATATAGGAGGAATGTAAGGGAACCAAATAATGGATCGGGGGTAAAAAAGCAACTATAATGAAGGAAAAATCAAAACTGTTTAAAAAAACAAAAGACTTACCAAAATGTTTTTTCATTCTACAGGAAAAAAAGTGTACCAACCACAAACTTTAAGTAACATACAACATCATATAAAAGATGCTTTTTAAACTGACATTGAAAATGCAGTTTTCTTATCACTATTTCTATTTTGGCAGAACGTGTACAAATGGTTCACTTGAAATATAAAGATGAGGTAAGCATTTTTGGTATTTTAGAGCTACAAGATTTTTTTGATATTTCACTTTAGCATGGGGGAAAGACCTGTTTAATTCTTTTAGATACAAAATCCAATAGGCCAAAGAAAAAGAAAACAGAAAATCCATTATTTGGTGATTTATCACAAAAAATGCCATTCTCTACAAACTACACCATTGCTGAACAGCAAATTAACTGGCAAAGTTATTGCTGTACTAGATTAAATAATCCACAAAATCACGGGCGAAATATTTGTCTCCCACCCTCTTACCTTTCACAGGTGTCAGAGAAGGCCTCAAGTTGTCCAAATGATGGAAAAAGATCTTGTCACTTGTAGATCCTGGTGGGACAGAGATTCCCAAATTGTCTCCATTGAGTCGACTCCTTACTCGCTTTGGTGGATGAGGTTTTTTAAATAACTGTCATGAGAGGAGATGACAAACTTTTATAATGAAAGTTGGCATTTATTAAGTCCTTTATACACAAAGCTATATGTTCTTTTCTCATTCAAGTGTCATAACAGTCATTAGTTATGACACCAGTCCATTTTACATTTGAGGAAGTTAATTCAAAGAGGCTCGGGATGCTGCCAGGGACCTCGCCACCTCAGCAGGCAGGGACAGGGCTGAGAGACCAAAGCTCAGGTTACAACCATGCTGTGACTTATGATCAGTTCTAGGTACTGTTTCAGAATGAAGCTAATCTACGTGAACAATGGACTGACTTATCTTCCAATGTCTGTAACTTAACCAATTGTTCATAGTCTAGTACAACTCTGTACCACTGAGGGCTTTTCCCTATGTGATTTACCAGTAGCATTTTGGCATTTTCCAGATGCTACTAATTTGCTGTGTGAATAATAAATACTTTCTTTTTGCTTTGTGATGTTGTAAAGGAAAAGAGGAAAAAAATCTTTGATATTTCTGCTCAGTATTTCTATAGGATTAAAGAATGTTACCATACATTAATATCATTTGTAAAATACTGTAGATCTTCAATATAGTCATTTCTGTTGGGAAGCTGGTATTTGAATAAATATTTGGAAAACCTTAGATGAAATGCAATTAAGATAATCAAAACACTACTACACTTTGATTTTGATATTCTGGGTTTCTCAAAGGGGAAAAAAAATCCAACAGAAAAAATGTCTTGTATAGAGGGAGACATACATTTAGGCTCCCAAACTTTTAAATATGTTCTATTTACATATTGGGGACAGAATCGGGATCTGCGATTGTCTATAAATGATACAAGATTCTGAGACTGTAAAAAGACATGCCTATGTTTTAAATCTTCAGGACTTCTCATGTGAGGACCTAAGAATGAGAGCCCTGTGCATAAGAGGAGAGGTGGATATGATATAAAATGTGTGGGTAAGGGGATGTTTTTCTATAACTGGAAGTACCTTCTATGAGACACTAGAATGTCCAGACACCAATATCCAAACCATTTGCCTCTTACTTAAAAGTGGGAAAAAAATACTCTGCAACAGTTCATTTATCCTGGTGTTTTTGTTCAGAATGTTTGCTTTCCAGAGGGTATGAAACATGATCCTGTACTAGTAACCCTCAGAAAAAATGAAAGGTTTAACTAAAATTCTCTACAGAGGATCTCTCTCTGGACAGTAAGAGGGAGGAGAAAAAACCAGTAGAACCTCATCCATGGTGATTAGCATTATCAACAAGCATCATCCCTTAAAAGCAAAGCAAACATGGTTCCTTCCTTGAGGGGACCAGATGGCACTGTGTGTGGTGCAGTTATAGGCTGTTCTTTTGTCAATCATGGCCTTTCCATGTACACAGACCTGCCATTGTTTGTAAGTTCTCAATTGTTAATTGTTAATCCTGGAAACCTCAAAGTCAGTTAACTTACAAAAAGGAACTCAGGAAAGATATGTGAAGCAGGCACACAGAAGGATTGCTGGTTGAAGTGAACACCCAGGGCACTTGTGAGAGGTGGATGGTGTGATCAGCCTAGTAAGTAAAGCTGCTTTCTCCACAGTGCTGCAGATACCCCTGCGATCTACCCTTCTGCCTTGCCCTGGACAACAGGGATGAGAGAAGGGATAACATCTCCTAACAGAGGTTTGGCCATCATTGTGGGTGGAGAGGTATTGCATTTGGGAGCTGAGTGACTAAGTTCTTGTTCTTCTCCTGGTGCCAGATGGTAGCTAGAGCAGTTAGTGCAGGGTTGGTCCTAGGCACATACCTTTAAATGTATGTGCACAGCATTTAGCACCCCTGCGACAATAATCTACAGCAAGCCACCACCATCTATTCCAGAGCTACCAGTGCTTTCCAGTTAAGCTGCTCCTACCTAGCTCCCCCATCAGTGTTTGTATGTGTGTGCATGTGTGTTTGAGTGAGAGAGACATACTATAGCTAGATAATACTTAAAATTTAAATATGACCATGTTTATTAACTTGCTGGCCTTGAGACAGAACCTCATCTCTACATGTACCGTGGACCAAAGGACCAAGTCTGCCTCCCTGACAGTGCTCTCTCTGTCCTCTTGCCAGGTGCGAGGCAGGAACAAGAGAATATTCCCTGTATTATCCTGTGAGGGAACTTTTCTTTGAAAAACAAAATTTCTATTTATCTGAATGATAAAAGGGTGGATAAAGTAATAACCTAGGAATCACTGATCCTATTGGCAGACTATGGTTCATTATAATTTATGGTTCTTTATTAAAAAGTTAAACTTAATTAATTAAATATGGTCCTCTACCATCTATACAAATACTACAGTTTAAAAAATGAAAGGTAGGCCATCAATAATAAGAACATCCATACCTGTTTAGGGATCTGACCAAAGTTGTTAATGAACCCTATGGTGGCTGTCTCCTTCAGTGGGTCATTTATATTGTAGATATCCACTTGACCCTCATAAAAAAGATGATGGAAGACGTTTACAGCCTCTACCGCAGCAGGGCCTTGCTGTTTATAGCCAAAGATTAAGTCGATCCACTCATGCAGATGGGCACTCACATAATCACATTCCAAAGCCTATAATTTCAAAACACAGTTTCAGTTATTGGCTGACATTTATTACCTGTTTACAAAGTAAAACAATTAACTGACCAGTAGTCAAAAGGAACTAGAATAACTGAAAAGCATAAAAACAGTATTAGTCACTTAATCAAATGGGTGACATATTACACAAGGTTCTCTTTTTGTATTACAATCAATAATCAAATAAAATACAACTTTAACTGCAAATGTAACTTCTATTACCTCGCGGTGGACTCTGATGAATTCTCGTGGGTCCCCTTTAGCCCAAGGTGGAAGTATAACATCTCCAAGCTTGGTGCCATTTTGCTTACAGCCTGTGCAATTGGATACATTAAAAAGAAAATGAAAGGATGGGATAAACAGTAACTTCATATTAAAGGACAGAGAAATAAGGGTTAGAGCCATTACCAGAACTTAGAAATTTTATCACCAGACAGCATCCTCAGAGATCATCTACTCTGGCATTTCTCCTATGAAGACTCCTTAGAGTACTTATTCAGATTTACTAAGTGCTAGCAAAACTGAGGACCCCCAGTCTTAAGTGACTTCAGGAAATGCTGAGTTATATAAAGTTATACATGTTTTTTTCCCTCCCACAGGACTCCTCAAAGGCACTGCCTTCTCCAGAGATAGTCATCACAGGACTCCTTTTTAACCAATAATTTTGTGTGGCTACTATCTTGAGGTTTGGAAACTCTTCTCAAATTCAGTCCCCTTAGGAGTATTCACTTGGAAGACCATTAACAATTTTTCTAAAATCTTTTGTTTTGGCTTTTCCAGAATACTTAAAACTTAGTGAGTCACCAACAATTAACCAGCGCTGAATTTCTCGTGTTACTGTTTTGACAAATATCTGCCATCACATGAAGACTACTGAAAGGTTATCTAACATTCTGTCTTTTTCAGTATGAAAACTTTTTGCTTAAGAAGAAATGAGAGTGCCATGGTCTCCTAGAGCTTTTGAAATACCGATGGTTTCTCATAGTTCTGATTCTTAAATTCTTGAGTGTGTAAGCCGACCTGTATTTTGTTGTAAAGATTTTCATCTAAAAAGAAAATGTTTAACCACATAACATTTGCTATTATTATATCATTTAACAGTAAAACAGTTCGGAAGACTACAGGAATACCAGCGAGAAATAGAAGTATCAAGTTGTGATCACTCATACCAAGTAGTATTTTTGCCACATACGCTGTTATTTGAAGCCATAGCAGACAAAGTGTAAAATACTGAAAGGAACTATTTGCTATGAAACCCACCCACTACAAAACACATTAATTGGGAGTGGCATCTGAAATGGTTTTTTTTTTTCCTTCTTCTTTTATTATTTTTGAAATAACATAAAAATTAACTTTACAGACTTTTCCAAGGTACAAAATTAAATGTTTCTAAAAAGCAGTGTTGACTCACTAGCCTAACAGCAGTTGATTAAATAATTGTATCAGAAATTTTCATAGAGAAGTATAATTGTTCAAATTTTAGACTACAAAGGCAGTTCTAAGAGGACCAATAAAAATATTTCCCTTAGACAAAATCTTGTTTCCATTGAAGTTATATGATGACTTATTTATAATGTGATATTATGTGAGAGAAACAAACATCAGTTTATTGTTTAAAAGAATGTCTTGACTTGGACAAATTATCATCTGACTTAAGGAAAAAAAAATCAAGTGATTACAATTCCCTTCTCCCCCCCTTTACAACCTTATCCAGTCCTTTGGCCTAATTTTTATAACAAAAAGCAAGAAATAATCCCTAGATTACTGCTTGATATATAATCTACTTTTCAAAGTTTTGCTCATAATCCAACAATATTTTTGTGATATATTTATCAACTATCTGCAAATACACAATGTCATTTAAAGGGAACAGTGTGTGAAGAAAATTCTTGATCTAACTTTACAGCTCTGCAGTTTTACTCTGTTATTATATTGGGGTGAAGGACAAGAAAACAGGTGAATGTTACTCATCCCAGAGCCCAACCTAAATGCTTCTCTTATATATTGGTTACTATCTTTTCAGGTGAGAACAATCAGTGGTTGGATTTTTTTTTTTTTTGCAGTGACATTCATGTAACATAAAATTTACCATATTAGAGTGAACAAGTCAATGGCATTTAGTACATTTACAGTGTTGTGAATTCACCACTTCTACTTAATCCTAAAACATTTTTAACCCCCCCCACCCCCCAAAGAAACTCTACAACCATTAAACTGTTACTCCCCTTGTACCCTTGCCCCTGGTAATGACATCTGTCAGTCTGGATTTACTTCTAATGGGTATTCTATATAAATGGAATACAATATACTTTTGTGTCTGGCTTCTTTCACTTAGTAGGTGTTCAACAGTCATCTATGTTGTAGCATGTTTCATGCTTAATTATGGTGACTAATATTCCACTATTGCTAACATTCCACTACTGTATGACTCCACTACTTGCTCATCACATTGAAAGACCTGTGGGTTGTTTCTACCGTTGGGCTATTGTGAATAGTACTGCCATGGACATGCACACAGGTTCTTGTTTAAGTCTTTGTTTTCAGTTCTTCTGGACATACAGCCTGGAGAGCAGTTACTGGGACACAAGGCAACCCCACATTTAACTTTCTGAGTAACCACCAAACTTCTTCCCACAGTGGTTGAGCCATTACATTCCCGCTGGCAATGTACAAAGATCGACTTTCTCTAGACCCTCACTAGCCCTTGTCATTTTGTACTTATGTTGTTTTTGTCCCCCCATTACAGTCTTCCTAGTGGATCTAAAGGGGCCCTTCACTGTGGCTTTGACTTGCATTTTTCTAATGTCTAATGATCTTGAGCATCTTTCCGCATGCCTGCTGGACCATCTGTATCTCTTCTTTGCTGAAATGTCTATTGAAGTCCTTGGCTGATTTTTGAATTGGGGTGCTTGTTTTTTGTTGTTGAGTTGTAAGAGTTCTTTATACTCTGGCTACTAAGCCCCAATAAGCTGTATCATTTGGAAATATTTCCTCCTATTCTCTAGGCTTTCTTCATAATGTCCTTAGATGCAGATGTTTTACATTCTGATCAAGTCCATCTTTTTTGTTTTGCTTGTGCTTTTGATAGCTAAGAATCCATTGCCACATGCAAGATTATGAAGATATAACTGTTTTCTTCTAAGAGTTATGGATTTAGCTCTTCTATGAAAATAGTGGTTTTATACAGTGTGATTTTAAGGAGGGAAGGTTGTTTGTTGTGAAGGTGAGCATGACAAAATTACACGATCCCCCTTTTTATCTGCCTATTTAAAAGTGGATCATTTAGTTGGGTTTATAAGTAGTTTGACTACAACAGTTTTGTAACATAGATTATTATAATTGATCCAGGATTTCTGGCAGATTGGAGTAACTCTCTCTTTCATCTCTCCACATTTGTCTCTTTGAAGTGTCATTCCTAGGAAATAAGAGTAGCATTCTCCAAAGGTGAATTACAAGCCAACATGCTTATCCATATTCAAATGCTGTGTACACATTTGTTGTTTTTCCCTATTCACCATCTGTTTTATTCATCTGAGGAGTCATTATTTCTTCCAGCTCTAAGTCTTAAAACTTGGCATCTTTAGCTGAAAACAGTGAGCTTCAGGTCCAATCACAAGTAATGAGAATAAATTTCAGGACTTTTTCTGGGGCTATTCAGAGAATCTTAATATCTTTCCCACTGGACCAGGAGCTATAATCTCATAAGGTTAAAGCTGCTACTGAATAATAGGTAAAAAATTAATTAAAAATGTTCTACATAAAAAAAACTCAAATATAGTAGACCAGAATATTTCTCTGATTTTTCTGTTAAAATTTCCTGAGTTGGCATAGTAGTGATTTATATGTTAAACTGTTATAAATACAGGTGTGAAAGAAGGACAATATATGGTTGGAACAGTCTAAAGTATAACAATGGAATTTTGATAGGTTTTTAAAAAAAATTCTCAGAAACAGATTAGCAAGCTTTGTACCAAGAAACTGCAACCAGGGTCCAATTTCCTGCTAGGTAATATAAAGAGACTTGAGTAATGATGAAATTTCTATTCCTTTTGTAAGTGTTCACTTGGTTCTACTGTTACAGAAAATAGTACCTGAACATGATAAAAGGCCTTATGTAAAGTTATTCTGAAATTCTCAAACATTCTCTGAAATTTTAAAACATATTTATTAGCACAGAAACTGAGAATGTCCTAGGCAATACAAGAGATTAAAATAACACACGAAAAATTTGGATGTATGATTCTTGGCTACTTTAACCAGTTTGAGTTGTAACAATTCTCAAATTCTCACTTTTACCTCTATCTTCATTCAAATACTATTTTGACCATTATATGTATTCTCAAATACTATTTTGACCATTATATATATTCTGTCAATTTTTACATGTTTACCTGACTTTTGGATTGAAACGGCTATTTTGGGGCATTGAGTTATTTTTTATTTTATACATAACACCACACACCCAATTAGAGTAAACAATGTCAGGAGGTAAAACTATAAGGAAATCTTTTCTTATTAGTGAGTACTTTAGAAAAGATACTTATTTTTATTGGTCTTCTCCTGTTTATAGTACTACATACCTAGATCAAAGTTGTTGGAATTGAACAGGAATTCTGGCAAGTAAAAAAATTCTGGGATAAGTTCTTTCACATCTGCCATGTTGTGCTTTGATGCAGAATACCAGGCCTCACGCACACTGTGAAACATCCGGTCAGCCAGGTCGAAGTGGCCTCCCTGCAGGCAGAACAAGGCACCAGTCTTTTAGAGAACCATTCCGACCTTATAGCTCCTGTCTAGCGCAAGGGCTTAAAAATCCCAAGTAACTATGTCTGGTCACATTTCATTTCTCATAATCCTGTGTCAAATACACAAAGTGAAAGTATAGCTTCTGGTGGTGATTTTAACAAGGGTGCTCCAAGTAAACACTTTGAGATCAAACTGAAATCCATATATAAACATTTAAAAATATAAACATTACAAGTTCTCACACCAGAGATGAATTAGATGGATAAGAAGGTGATCAAAAAGTTTTGGATTGATGAAATCAATTCAAATAGAAAAGGGATTTCTTTGTGAGGCCTAAGGAGTCTCACAAATATGCCAATCCTCTACCAAGCTTGTGTGATGTTTTCAGTGAACACAGCATAACTGTCTTTAAGATGAAGCTTATTATGGAAAAATTCAAAACCTCATATAAAGGACACCAAGGCCTACCTCAATTTAGTCTCCCCTGCTGGTCCTCAAACATCTCAGGCCCATGCTGACTTATGCTCTTGGTCAGACAGGTCCCTGTGTCTGGTACACACTTCCTCTTACATCCTCATAAGTACTCTCTGACCTCTTCCAATTTTGTTCAAGGAGATATATTCTGACCACTCATTAAAACTGTGTTTTCCTGGAGCTTCCCTGGTCTAGAGGTTAAGTCTCAGTGCTATCACCACTACGGCCTAAATTCAATCCCCAGCCATGGAGGTGACCCACATGATGCAGCAGACCTCTCCTGTCTCCTGGCTGCTCCCATCAGCAGTGTATTTTAGTAAATTTGCATGTTTTGCTCCCCACAGTCTCTGGTGAATCCTCTCACCCTCACACCTCTGGCCTATACCCAAGTTCTTCTATGTATAAATTAAAAAAAAAAAAAAAAAACAACAGACAAAAAACTAAGTTCTCTCCCTCTTTTCCCACACCCCTTTCTTGAACTAAATTCTTCTGATAGCCTTGATCACATTCTAAAACATTTAACAATTGTTTATTACATTTGTATGTCACCCTCAATTAAAATGTATAAACTTAACAAGCAGGATATTTTTACTCATTGATGTCATCAAAAAGCACTCAGAACATTACCTTGAACATAGTAGGTATCACAAATATTTACTGAGTGAATGAACGTCAATGTGGAGAAAAGTACTCTTAAGAAAATAGCAAACAATCTTAGTTACTTTAAAAAAAAAGTTTGTTGTATTCAATCAGTTAATAAGGCTGAATTCTATACACTCAGCTGGAAAGTAAGATACCACCACCTCTTTGACTAGAATATGCTGATGTTTATTAACAAGTGAATTCTAGTTATTCAACTTCAGTTCATTATGTCAAACTAATTTTGTCACTAAAACTTCACAGGCTTTCTATAAAGCAAAATGACATATTTTTAAAAAGCAACAATTCTAAACAGAGACTTAAATAAAAGGGAAAAATTTTCAATCTAGAGTTTTACCTGTAGCCTTAGGAATATTTGTGTGAAAGGCTCCATCCTTACTAGGTAGGAAGCCACAATCATTGCTGACGAATAGTGGGTCCCATAGTGGTAGGCTGGAGTTTCTCCTGTTCAAGAAGTTAAAGCATAATTAAAAACAAGAGTAAATATAAAAATAAAATTGGCATTAATTAAGAGCTATGAAAATGCTGGGGTGTGATACATGTGAACATAATATATGTATCTGGCAGTAATCTAAATATAATTCAGTGCTTTTCCCCCAAACTTAGCATATCTATTAATTCCTGTTTTGAGTTTTACTGCAATAGATAAACCTTAAGGGCAAACCATTTTCCATTAAAGCAGGGAGCTGACTTAGAGCCATGTTCTGGTTTTGCAATAATCTATTACTCTATACTGTTATCTGTAACTATTATGCAATTTTCACTATACACTCCTTGAGAGGGCGGGGTTAAGTTTTCCCTTTTGATTATATTTGCCTATTTGAGGGGGATACATGATAAATATTAACTACAATAAATACTAGGTAAACTACATATTGTTTTACAAGGTAGTCAATTATTATTTCTAATGTAAAGGGTTCCAAAAATGTGCCTCCATAAAATTAAAGGAAAGTTAATGATTGAAAGTGTAGTTTCTGACCTAAAGACAATTAGAAATAAGATTATGATGGGAATAGTCTGCCCTATAGAGACATACTAAATTTTCTGCCAGTACTCTGATAAGCTACCTGCAAAAAGAAAAATGTGTCTTCTAAGCATTGCTAGCAGATACATGATACCTGATTTCTGTGCTCTAATGTTGTATATACGTTTGTATGGACACCATATATAGATGTAAGGATATACAAGCAATTTGGGCAAAAATGAAGGGATGGCTGTCCATTAAACAGTGGCTTAGTTTTGAAACTAAGGTACAAAGTTCAAAGACAAAAAATGTTACTTACCATTAGGATCTTCCCAATCTTTATACCGCTTCTTATACTGAGCTAATCGTTCATCTGTCTGTGCTCCCATTGGCTTAGCCAGGTTTCTAAATGTCTTGGGATTAGTAAGATCTACTTCCTATAAAACAAGATGAAGCACAATTCCCAGTTAGTACACACCCTCTGTTCTCATCAGTGTCAACAGTTTCTACAGCAGGCAATGATGATTTATAAATGTACTAGCGTTGGGGGTGGGAGGGTTCACACTAGCAGACCTGGACTGTAAACATACCTACTGGCTAATCGTATTTTATTGACAGCATGGCAGTTTGTAAACTGATTTAGCTCGGAAATTAAGTGTTCAGAGAGGAAGGTACTCAGTAGCCAGTAGCTACTCAGTAGGTACTCAGTAGACAGATTTGGAGAGGAAGAAAAAGAGAGAAAATTCTTCCCAGTCTTGGCAAGAACAAGCAAGAGATCATGCACTTTTACAAAATCCTCAACTCATCTTTGCCCTCTTAGAGTTCACAACTGAAGGGATCAAATCCCCTTTCTGTTCTCTTTTTTCTTCCCCATTTTATTCCTACTTTACTTGTGAGCACTCTCTTCTTGGAGGTTATTGGAAGTGAAATAAATGAGTAATTCACTCATCTCTAAAGATAACATCATACCTGATGAAGTGACTTCCAAATGGAATGCATACTGTCAATCTACCACAGGTTATTTTAAAAGCTGATCTCTAGCTAACCTAATTCCTATATTTCAAAGGAAATCAATATTAATTTTGAGAGGGTTTCAGAAGTTGAAATTTGAAATACCCACAGGCTATTTAATTTGTGCTTTTATAGGGCATCATGATCAGTTTTGACAAACTCGTATTTTAAAAAGTCTTGGGTAGGAGAAACTGATCCACATTTATGAATATAAGTAAATATATTTGTTCTCTCAAAATCTACATGTAATTACTTCATTTATATATATATAAATACATATAACCTATATATATATATAGGTTAATTTAATAAATGGTGAAGTATGTATTATGCACCAGGTTCTAGAGGCTGGAATTGAGAGATGGCTAAAATAGTCTTTATGCTCAAGGACCTCACATTTGCAGCAGGGTCCCAAAAAAAAATCATGACCATAACATGATGCAAAAAATCAAAGTAGCATAACACAGCTGCAAGGCAGTGTGGGAGCAGAGGAAGGAGAGGAAGGAACAAAGGCTTCCCAAAGGTGATAAGTGGACTTAAGTGTGTCTAAGGATAAAATAGAGCTAACCAGGTAAATCTGCAAGTAGGCAGAGATTTGCACAGGCACTGTGCAGAACTGTCAGCAGAAAGTGGGCAGAGCTACTGGGAGGTAAATGAGGGGATGGGAATAGCCAGCATATCAGGTCTGAAATGATGAACTGGCAATGCTGATAGGGACAAAGGACAAGACTAGAAAGACATTTAATAGGCAGACATTTTGGTCATTGAGTAGACATTGGGCTGTAGGAAAATGAGTGCATTTCCAGCCTATGACAACAAGGATAGTAGTGGCACTTCTAGAAACTGGCACTTCTAGTAACGGGCAACACAGAACAGAACTGTGTCAGGAGATTAAGGGTCAGTAGTAGGACCTATTTCTTTTAGGTTAATTTAACAAACGGTGAAGTGTGTATTATGTACCAGGTTCTAGACGCTGGGAATTGAGAGATATCTAAGATCGCCTTTGTGCTCAAGGGCCTCACAGTTCAAGCTACATGTTCAAGTATAGGGTGCATTCTTTTTGGAGTTGATGCCTCTTAAAAAAACTTATATTGTCTTTTAAGTTCCTTAAAAGTTTTAATTATCAGTCTTCACACCTGACTTCCTCTTTTCTAATAGAATGTGCACATAAGGATACACTTTAACAACATATGTAAATATAGGCTCAAGTGGAATATACTCACATTTGTCTGTATGTAGGGTAACTTTCCATTCCTCTTCTAAACTAAGATTTCTGCAGACAGAAGTTTTATTTCTCCCTAATATTCTGTTATATAAAACTACCAGAATAACAAACATTCCTGGGCCTCCCTGGTGGTACAAGGGGCTAAGTCTCAGCACTATGAAGCTGTCCATAGCTACTGCATCACGAGTGTGATCCCTGCCATGGAGCTGACCCATATGGCGCAGCAGACCTCTCCTGTCTCGCCCACTGTTCCCCTCAGCAGTCTATTTCTATAAATAGAATGCTGTTCTGCTCCCCACTCTGTCTCTGGTGAATCCTCTTACCCCCCTGCACCTCTGGCCTGTACCCCAGTTCTTGTATGCACAAATAAATAAATCTTTAAAAAACAAAACACCAAACATCCCTAGTTCTTGTGAATGAGAAGGCCCAATGAATTTCTGAATAACTTTTTTTAAAAATTTATTTAGGCCGAAACCTTAGTTGCAATCTAAGCACGGGTTAATGTTAGAACTAATCAGTTCTAACAGCAAGCAAAGGAAGACAGGAAGGCTAATATTTAAATGCATTCATTTTGAGGCTGACTTTGAACCCTAAGTCACATATATAAGAGTTTAAATATCAAAACTCTTGCTGCAAATCTTCTTGGAATGGTGCAAAAATCTCATGCGTGACAGGAATATTTTGCATAACAGTGACTTTATCTTCCTCTAGTAAGCAATTCAAACTATACAGGATTCTGATATACACCAGTAGATACAAATTAATTACAACTTGACGAAGCCAATAGATAATTAATATCTAGAAAAGTTGGTTAACTCTTCAAACTTTGTAGAAATCCAAGTTAAAACTCTCCTCATCTTTTTGGAGCAATTGTAGTATCTTTCAATTACTTTTGAAAAATGTGTTCCACTTACACAAAATGATTTATGATTTACCTCTGAGTCGTAATCTGCAAGGATCCAGGGGAAGACGGGATACTGCATGAGATCATTATATGACCTTCCAGCCAGTGTGTTCAAATGCATCAAATACTGGAAGTTGCTGATTTCACCTCTCTTGGGAAAGATAAATAAAGATCCATTTAGAACAATCAATTATTTCCACTGGGTTACATAAAAGAATTTGATATGCAAGATGAGGTAAAGGTCAGTTTCTATGGATTTCAGAATAAAAGTTTTTTCCTAAAAAGAACAAAAATATCTTTCTACAATGTATATTTTTATGCATTATAAAGTGGTGTTGACAATATGACTTATGCTCACTAACTACAAATTAAGAAGAAAGCTTACATTATCTTTAAGCTTACCTCCCATCTCTGAGTCACAGACTTCTCTCCAACCAAGGTACTAAGCAACCCAGATCTAAAAAGAATAAATAATTAAGTTCTAGGCAATATAATGTTAAGGTTGAGTTAATTATAAAGTTAAAAGAAAAAAAATAAAGTTAAAAGTTTTACTTTCTCAAATTATTGAGAAACATCTATTAGTGGGCCATGAAATCAATTTAGAGGGTTGTGATTATGAAATATGAAGAACTGAACTGAAGAAAACAGGGAATATTACAAGACATCACATATCCTAAGGGAAAGTATTTCCTGCTATTTTTGTTTTAGTATTTATAACCCAGTTTGTATAACCAGGATGCAAGAAAGTATTTTTTTTATTGTGGGTCACAGCAAAAGTTTGAAAAACACTTATTTAATCCTATGTTCTATCTTTTTATAACAATACCTATTTATATGGATTTAAAGACATTCATTTGCAATAACTGAAAAAGTATACAATACTGTGCACACAGCAGGTGCACAACACAGATGTTGAAAAGTGAGCGAAAACATGAATATTCTATGACAGGCAAATTCATGACTGTTCAGGTCATTTAAAAATAAAGACTCTTTAGTATAGATTTTCCTAGAATTCTATAAAATCCTATTTAAGGTTTAAGCTTTATTATATTGATAATAAATAATTTGAAGATTGTAAGTTGGTCACTCAACCAGGGAAAGCACTTAACTACGTATTTTATTGTCTAAAATTAGAGATTTATATGTCCTCGATATTAAACATAACTGGCTCAACCATATAGATACCACCTTTTACTCTAGAAAAATTCTTTCCATCAGTCAAAAAGAATGTACAGATACTTGCCCTGGAAAAAGAGTTATCTATAGTCACCCCTGAACTTCATAAGAAAGGGGACAATTGAAATGTGAATTGAAGTTGGAAATATACTTTCTTGCCTTTTAGCTTTTAAAGGTTTTTAAGAAATGCCAAGTCAGCACAGAAAGTAGCAAGAAAAACGAAACAGTATAAGGAAGGTTATTTAGGCGGTGAAAGTATGAGCAACTTGCTTATAAGTGAAAATCAGGTTCCATAAGCTCTAAGGGAGCACCAGAGTTCTTGTATTTAAGTTGATACCAACCAGATGATTAGGAACAGAACATACTTTTGAGATTAACAAAAGCAAATAGCATTGTGTTTGCTAAACCTTGTCTAATAAAAAATAAAATCAACAAATGAAGAAGAAATGAATGAACAGTATATTTAGATGAATACAGACTGGAATAATATTTTATTTATAAATTACATACTCTCTAGTAAATTGTTAAGTCATTTTTTTGGTAGGCTGTAATAATTAATTTGTAGCCCCAAAGCATGACTTCTTTTCGACCTGCTCCGTTTCCGACCTGGGCCGGTTCACCCCTCCTTAGGCAACCTGGTGGTCCCCTGCTCCCGGGAGGTCACCATACTGATGCCGAACTTAGTGCGGACACCAGATCGGCAGAGCGCAGTACAGCCCAGAACTCCTGGACTCAAGCGATCCTCCTGCCTCAGCCTCCCGAGTAGCTGGGACAACAGGCGCGCGCCACCACGCCCGGCGTGACTTCTTTTCAGATGATTATAATGAGATACTAGTTTTGGAGTAGTTACAAATAGAGCTGAGCTGGGTAAATGGATTCTTGAAATGGGTATAACAGTCTGAAGGACTATCTAAAATTAAAAGCAGCTCAAAAGATATTTGAACATAGAAAAATGAAGATTAAATTTAAATTAAGAAACTATTGGAAAATGTGCAAAAGTGACAAGCAAAGGAATAATATCTTATTAAAACATCCCATATAAGCTGATCATAAGAATCCAAATGGGGGAAAATGGGTAAAGGTCACAGGTACTTTACAAATGAGCATTTCAGAAGACTAACAAATACAGAGCTCACGCTTAATAATAATTAAAAAAAGAAACTTTAATAAGTGTAAGGATTTTATAAAATCAAAAAAATTTAAAAATAAATATGAAAAGCCAGCAAGCATTACAGAGGCAAAAAACCTTATTCAGTAATGGTAGAACATAAATGTGTATAATATTTACGATACCAGGTTGGTTTTGCGTAATAAGAGTTCTAAAGTCATACTCTTTTACATACTAAAGGAAATTTACCCTAAAAAAAAAACCCAAGGAATCACACACTATAATAATGTGGGAATCTGATAAAGATGAAATATGCAATAAAAGACTATTTTACACACAGGATGAATGGGTAGTTATTAATGTTTTGGAAGAATTTTTTAAAAGCAGGGTAAATATTTACATGATATACTGAGTGGAAGAAACAGAAAAAAAACCCCGTATTTACTGTATAAACTTAATTATGATAACTGGAACAAATGCATGCCTAAGAAATGACAAGTGATGAAAGTATGAGCACTCATTTGACAGTGATCAAGCTTACATTTCCTAGTTTTCCTTCTAGTTTTTAGTATTTAAAAAAGTTTCTGTAAACCACAGGGGTGAGGAGGAGCATAGATGATACTCAATAAAAATACTGAACAGGGCCTCCCTGGTGGCGCAGTGGGTTAAGCAACACACTATGACGCAAACAGCAGCCACTACAGCACAAGTTCAGTCCCTGCTGCCGGCCGGGCGGGGGACTCACATGGTGCAGCAGACCTCTTCTGCTGTGCCCGCTGCTCCCCTCAGCAGTGTGCTTCTGTTGATCTGCCTGTTCTGCTCCCTGCTCTCTGTGGTGAATCCTCTCACCCGTCCCCCCCCCCCCACCGCCCCACACACACCTCTGGCCTGTGCCCCAGTACTTGTATGCATAAATAAATAAATCTTTAAAAAAAAATACTGAACAATACTCTCCACATACAAACTGTCTTAATTTCCCATTAACAAAACCTACCCCTGCTCCACACTTGTGTTTGGTCGTTGTCCAGACACAGACTCTGAACTGTCGGTTAGAGATGGCACAACAGCCAAAAACCTGGAAAATTAAAAAATAAATAAGGTCTACTGCCAGTCTAAAAAAGAAGGACTCATTCAGACTTTGTCTATTTACCCCTACAATACCTAGTAAATGGCAGGTGAAAGGAATACATGGTAATTAGAATACTTTGACCAACACAACATTGTTACAAAAGCATAGGACATAGAATACTTTGTTATAAAAACATAGGACAATGACTTCCAAAGCCAAACATAAAGGCTTATAGTAAAATCTATTATTTTGGATTTTCACATATGCTACCATATTACAGGAAGAAAAGGCCTTGTGATAATGATTTCAGGAATTGACTCAACTTAATGAAGATCTGGAAGGTAATTAACAGCTGTATAGTCACATGACGACAAATAATAATGATAGCTAAACAACTGATAGAATACAGCCATCACTTACCACATAAAAACACATACAAGATGAAACCTTAATGTGCTATTATAAATATTTTTCAGTGTTGCTCAACATAAATTTTTTAAAGCAAAAGAGAATTATGGGAAAATGCCTGGAACAGTTGTGGATCTTAAGCTAGGCATAGATCCAGGCATTTCTCAGAGAAAGACAAACTCATCTCCTTTTAACAGCTTATAGTTAAGAAGAGCGATGACTACCTAGAGTTGAAAACATTTAGAAATTAGTAGGCTAGATACAAACTTCAGTTTTACTTAGTTCTTCTGATACCTAAAAGCAGTTTTGGATTAATGATCCAGGCACTTCCTTTGAACAGAGACCTACCCTATTCCTGTGTGCTCATCAGCAACACCTGTACGTAAGATGCCAAGCAATGCTGTGTTGGCCATCGCTCATGGAGCACTCTGAAACACAACACTTCCTTCCTTACCAGGATCCATACTACACTATCCTCAAAGAACAAGAGTAGGGCTTGCATGTGATCAGTCATAAAAGGTTTATTACTCATTCATTCAAGAGAAGTATCTTTGAGCACCAAGGATATGTACTGCTTTTCTTTTAAAAGGTAAATCTGAATAAAGTTTACCAAAATAAAATACGGTTAGGTTAGATTAATTGCTTTACTTGGCTATGCTAATTTTTCAAGAATGGAAGTATCCACCTTTTGTTGCAAGGCCTGAGAAGGCCCCAGATGAATACTGTGCCTAACAGAACTCATGTCTGTATGCAATAGCAAGACAGGGCATTGTCTTCTTTTTGGTAAATGAGAAAGAAACTTATTTTGAACCTGAAGAACTATTTTTTTAAAGCTACAGCAGCATCATCCTTTTTCTATTTAGAGACACATGGCTTGGTGATAAAAGCAATTTTTGATGCTTTTAAATTACCAAAAGGAAATATAGTATTTCACAATGGATATCATCATTCAAAAAGCTAGTTAAGGGGCCCCCTGGTGGCACAATGGGTTAAGCCACACACTATGAAGCAAAACTCAGCCACTGTATCACGAGTTTGATCCCTGCTGCCAGCCAGGGAGGTGGCCCACATGGTACAGCAGACCTCGCCCACTGCTCCGCTCAGCAGTGTACTTCAGTCAATCTGCCTGTTCTGTTCCCCACTCTGTCTCTGATGAATCCTCTCACCCCCACATCTCTGGCTTATACCCCCAACTCTGGCATGAATAAATAAATGAATCTTTAAAGAAAAAAAGCTAGTTAAAGAATCATTTTTCAAGAGGCTGACAATAATGAAACACTTTCTTCAAAGAAATTAATACACTGATCTAAATTCTAGATTTTTAAACAATGGCTAAACTGGTATGAGTTACCCTCCCATCTCTTCTTATACCTATTCCTAATAAGGTACTTATAAAATATTTATAAATATTTACAAATATTCCTAACAAATCATACCTTTGATAGACTTTGTTTCTAACTCCTTTCTGAAAAGCAAGGAGATAATTCCGTCCATCTCCAGAGAAAACTTCCACAGCAATAGGCTGAAATGGTCAGACAGAAGAAAAACACAAGTAAAGTTCTATGTAACTATTTCCACTCTAGATATCTACAATGTCAAAGAAGCTTATTAGTTGACTGAAGATTTTTAGTCACAAATTCCTAACAGATTATAATCAGTTATAATCAGAAGCCAGTTTGTTCTGCTTAATTTTAATAAAATTATTAATAGAAAAATGGTAAAATAAAGTAATCCTAAAATTATAATAAGAAGGCAATTCTCACATAAAAAGACAAGTCTATTTTGACTTAGATAACTACAGAGATGATGGAAAATAGGATTACTCAAGTTTAGGCTGTGTTTCAAAGAAAGAGACATTGTACAGAATAGGCACCCTTGTGAAAGAGTTAAGCACCTACGTGACCTGAGTTTGTCCATCATGTATCCAAACCTAAGGAGTAATGTGGAGAGGGTTTTCACGGCATACATCAAGCTTAAATAATGCCTCTACTGTGTAAAGGAAGATGACAAAATGTCTAGTACTACTCAGCCAACCCACCTGAAGAAGATACCTCCTTTTATGTACTTCCTTGATATCTTCATATGCAAAAATACTGCATGTTCTCTTGAGTTGACTGGGGCCTTGTCTGGCTCCTCTGGGTATAATAGGCTCATGCATACTAAAGGCAGCAAGACAAAGGACATACAGAAAAATACAGCCAAGGATAAATTCACTGCTCAACAAAGGTGTGCTACTTTCCACATATAAATGGGAGTAGGGGAACAATATATCAGAACATTCAATTAAAAATTATTGAAGAGAGTAATTCCTCAGCTACTTAAGCACATAAAGAACCTCCACTATGCACATACGGCATAGTGCCCAGGGCTACATACTTTTGGGGACCCAAGAAAACAGCTTTGTTTCTTTTAAAATCAGAAGAAAAAGTTGAACTTTTATGTAGGCTGAAGGAGATGTTTTAATATAAAATATGAACATCTACATATTTAAATATATGTCATAAAATATAATTTAAAGTATGTTTAAATTATGTTAAAGTATGTACGAAGGAGACCATGAAAGTCTTTATATGGTCTAGACTGTTGCTAACATTAGTTATTTTGAAATACCTTGTAGGAATGAACTGGAGAGACCATATCTAAATTCAACAGTGTTAGGTAGGTATTCAAAATGATAAAGGAGAACAAAAGAGGCTATTGACTTGCTAAGCTTTAAACTTCTAACATTTTAAAATCTGATTTTGTCGCCTTGGTGGTTTTCCATTGTTCACATTCACACCATTTTAAGACTGGCTAAAGAAAAGGAAGATGACAAAACTAAGTTAATTCCTGCTTCTAGAGAAGTCAGAGGACATCAACACTTGAACCTGTTAAGAGTAATGTATATGTGTGTATTTAGTACTATGTAGCTTATATTACATTTTCTCACAACTGCACCTGTACTAAAATTAAAAAGGAACAAATACAGAATAAATTTATAAATACACAAATAATTCAAGGAATAGCGTCTAATGTTATTAATGCACAGCAACAAGTTTTATTTAGTTTTCATTTTGATAACACATTTTTCACTATTTCCTTGAAATACCTATTATCCTTGTGAATGCTTAAGACAGAGGCACACAAATTGAGATAACATTACTGAAAACACAGTTTTGAATTTAAAAAATTGCTATTTAAAAATAACAAGTAGAAAATTATCTTTTTGTTAATTTACTTACTTTGGAGGTAAGGTTTCAATATCTCTTATTTCCCTGGTTGCTGTCATTGTAAATCCATCAATGACATAAAAATGCTCTTTACCAAAAAGCAGTAGTCCCTCACTGGTGTCTAGACCCTGGACTCGAGCACAGCGGTACATATGTTGGATCTATAAAGAACATCATAAATATTCATTGATAAAATATTTTTTAAGACTCAGATTTCTTTTTTGATCTAACAAGCAAAATATTTTAAAAATGTTATTTAGTAGGCAAGCAAAATTTTATCAAAAGTTACTCTGAATGAAACATTATATATTAAAAAAAAAAACAGTTAAGACTGTAGCTGATTTGCAGTTGACATCAGTGAAAGGAAACAATTTACCCATATCTACTGACCATCCATTAGGTTATCTTTTCAACCCTCTTTCTTCCCTCCCCCAGTCCCACCATTAATGCATTTCTGCCAATATTTACTAAGTACTCACTAGGTGCCAGCTACATATATATATTAGGTTCTATAAACAGTGAACAAGTTAGATAAGGAGGGAGACAAATGTAACAAATTTGGCAGGAAAGAGAAGTGAGGCATACATGAAAAGAGATTAGGATAATGCCATTTGTGAGGCAAGATAATAAAGTAATACAGGTCTGCAGAGATGAACAATCCTGAGTAAATTCTTAGTTCTATCACTCAATTGTAGATTTGGTAAAGTTTCTTAATTTCCTGGTCTTCTGGGTTTTCACTTGCAAATTATAAAATACTTCATTGGCTTGTTATAAATTATGTTAGAAATTGTCAGTTACCTTCCTACATGCAAATAATGAACTAGATGAGCATGAAATTAAGAAAGCAATCCCATATACAATAATTAAAAAAATAATTAAATACCTAGGAATAGCCTTAATAAAGGAGGTAAAGGACCTATATAAAGAAAACTATGAAACACTTATAAGATGACCATCCTACTGAAAGCAATACAAAGATTTAATTCAATCTCTTTCAGTGACATTCTTCAAAGAAACAGAAGAGACATTACTGAAATTCATATGGAATGACAAAAGACCAATAACCAAAACAATTCTGATATTAAAAAAAAAAAAGAGGAAGAATGGTGGAACTGTAACAGGGTGGTCCCCAGGAGAGGGGGAAGTTCCAGAATCCCGGTTCTGCCCTAAGTGGGTGAAGCTTAGCAGGGATAAGAAGATGTTGGAGAGAGGAGATAGGAGAACAGAAGGAAGGGAGGAAGAAGGAAGCAGGATGGAGAGCAGCAAGGAGGTGTGGAGGAGGCACGTGGAGCAAAGGGACATGTAAAAAAACTGCGCTTACTTTTTAGTCTTAGACTAGTTAAAACAAATGTGGGTGAGAGACCTGTGGGGAGCTTAATAATAGCAACTTTAATCTTAAGTTTAATTTTACTCTTTTCCTCTCAAATTTGTCTAACTCTTTCTGACCCTTTTCTATAAGTCTCCAAGGCTTTTGGGTCTTACTTTGGGCCAATCCTATTTAGCTAAACTTTTATCCGCAAGGAAATAGGTAACTTTAAATGCTTAACTTAATAACTTTGTCCTTCTGTATTGTTCCCCATTGCATAAAAGTTCCTTTCCGTTAAAAATCTTATATGTGTATCTTTTTTTTTTTTTTTAAGATTTATTTATTTATGCATACAAGCACTGGGGTACAGGCCAGAGGTGTGGGGGGGTGAGAGGATTCACCACAGACAGATCAGGGAGCAGAACAGACAGATCAACAGAAGTACACTGCTGAGGGGAGCAGCGGGCACAGCAAAAGAGGTCTGCTGTACCATGTGAGTCCCCCGCCCGGCCGGGGGCAGGGATTGAACTCGTGCTGCAGTGGCTGCGGTTTGCTTCATAGTGCGCTGCTTAACCCACCCACTGCGCCACCAGGGAGGCCCAAAAAAATCTTGTATGTGTATCTTAATGCAACAAATGGCAAAACCCATTTAGAGAGGGCAAGTTTGGGAGTTCTGGGGTACCCCTCTCCCTGCCCTATAACAGAACCACATTCCAGTATTTCAAAACATATTACCAAAGCCATAATAATCAAAGCAGTATGGTACTGAAACAAAAGCAGACACATGGAATGAGGGAAAATACTTGAGCGCCTAGAAGTAAACACACCCTTATGTGGAAAGGAGCCACAAATACACACTGCAACAAGGAAAGTCTCTAACAAATGGTGTTGGGAAACCTGGACAGTGCATACAAAAGAAGGAAACAACAATTACACCACACACAAAAAAAACTCAAAATGGATAAAAGACTGGAGGTAAGACCTGACCTGAAACCATAAAATACACAGAAGAAAACAGGCAAAACTCTTGATATAACTTCACAGATCTTTTTAGAGTCACATCTAGGAGCAAGGGAAATAAAAGAATATAAACCACTGGGACTATATTAAACTAAAAACCTTTTGTATAGCAAAAGAAACTGTCAACAAAGCAAAAAGATTCCCCACTGAATGGGAGAAAAAAATACTACTTAATATACATCTGGTAAGGGGCTGATATCTACTATCTAAAATGAACACATACAACTCAATAAAAAGAAAACAAAGAAACCAACCAACAATGGGCAGAAGAGCTGAACAGATACTTATCCAAGAAGACATACAGATGGCCAACAGGCACATGAACAAATGCTCATCATCACTTATCATTAGGGAAGTGCAAGTCAAAACCACAGTGAGACATCACCTCACACTGTAAGAAAGGCCCATATCAAAAAGACCAGCATCAAGAAATGCTGGCAAGGATATGGAGCAAAAGGAACCCTTTGCCTTGCTATTGGGAAAGTAAACTGGTTCATTCCTGTGGAAAACAGTATTAGAGATGGATTAACCATACCACCTAGAAATTCCACTCAGGTTTTTACCTGAAGAAGACAAAGACACTACTTCAAAGGGAATACTGCACTCCTATGTTCATTGTAGTACTATTTAAAATAGCCAAAATATGGAAACAACCTTAGTGCCCAAATAAATACACACTATCATAAAGAAGTGGTATATACAATGGAAAATTTCTCAGCTATCAAAAGGATACACTCTTGCCAATTGTGGCATCATGGATGAACTGGAGGGAACAAAGCTAACTGAAATAAGTGTGAGAGGGTGAAAGATGAATACTGGGTGTTGTCACTGATATGCAGAACAGAGATACCAAACAAAGGAACAGCTAAATCCAAGGCAACAACAAACCCTAGAAACTGATTTATAGAACTGTGGCTACCAGAATAGGAGGGGGAGGAAAACAGAGGAGGGACAAGAACAAAGTGCCAGAGAAAACACAAAGAACTATGGGGATGAACAGTGGGTAAAATTTTGGTGGCGGGTGAAGTGTAGGAATAACACCTGAGGGGAACGATCCTATACCTCTAAAACAATGATGTAAACCAATGTTAATTCCATAAAACAACAAAACAAAACAATAAAATGGTCAGCTCGAAGAAACAAAAGGAAAAAAAATTGTTGGCTATTCTCTTCCACACACTTTATTTTCCTCTTTTTTCTATAACCACCCCTGAAACTGGAACTGGGGGTTTAACCCTATTCTCTCTCCACCTGGGATCCTGCCGCCTGGCAAATTCTTGTGTCACTGTGAAAAGCCAAACTTGGCAGAAGTTGTATTTTCCTCATAGGAAGAAGGAGTTGCTAAAACCCTCAATGTAAGCATTGTTTTCTTTCCAACAAGGCAGAATGCAGTTCTTAGTAAAAATTCTTCTCTTGCTTAAATTTGTTTCAACATGCGTCAAGAAAAAAAATCAGCAACCAAATCAGAGTAGAACAAATGTCAACTAAATGTCAGTTTGAATACTTCCTGTACTATTCACAATTAAAGCTATTAGAGTAAAAACTGTACTCATGAGACTAAAGGTTATAAAAGGACATCATTAGAAAACAAATGTTTTAAAATATGCAAATCTAAGTCAATATTCATCACCATGTTGAAATACTTCAGTAATAAAAATGTAGAATGCTACATGAAATATACTGATGTACTTTTAATAAGTCTATTATTTTATAGTGCACATATAGTAAAATGTTTATTTCTTAAGTGCATGTTTGAGAATAAGAGACATCCAGAAAAATAAGGTTGCATCAAGAGTTACTAGGATAAAGGCTATGAAATTGAGGTAGCGGGTACATTTTGGAGCAGAGAATATAATGCACAGAGCACAGAGTACAGGAACAATACCAGATAGTGCAGTGATCTATCAGCACAAAGCACACAATGATGCAGGGATGTTACACAGGTAGGTAAAGTGAGTCTGAACTGATCATCAGGATGTAGATGGTGAAGAGAGAAATGCAAAGGCAAAGTAGTGTTCTGTGGGTCAAGGACAGCAAAGGTTAAATACGAGGATGTGAGTGACGGCACAGATTGGCTAAAACTGCATGTAGTAGTTACCAGGATTAGGGAGGTGTAGAATGAAAATACAAGGCCAGATGACTGGTTGTGTATATGGGTTTGAAGTAGAGAATTATGGCAAGAGCTTCAGTATAATGAAGGGTTTAGAGGAAGACAGTGAATTAGGTAATACTATGTCTGGTGAAACCTGAAGTTGTTTAGTGTGCTGAGAGAGGTCAGAAAATCCTGAAGGTGAGAGACGTGGAATACTGGACCCAAAAGGTCGTTTAATGCCTTCATTACAAGGTTAAAATAATTTATCTGCTGCCACCAGATAAATACCGTATCATCTACCCTTGTACAAAGGAAACATGTTACTTAAAAGCAAGCCTTACATTTTAGAAGCACAGTACCTTTTCTCCTTCTTCTAATAAGCGCAGTAAGGTGGCATTGTCTGTTTTCTCTTCCTCTTCTATAGAGCTGCCCTCGGCAATCTGGTCTTGCAGCTGTTCCTGGTTTTCATCATCTCCTCCGTCAGGTGCTGATCGAGACCGTTTTAGAGGAGGTTTGACCAGACCTATAGGAAAATAATAGGGTCATGTGCTCTTTAGGGGCCATTTGGGAAACAGTTTAAGATTCATGTAGTCCCCCCAATTTGAGATAGCTCAGCGGGCACAGCACAGTCTCATTGCTAATAGCACAGGAGCCTGATAGCAGCATGACCTTGGAGAATGAACTGTCTTCTCTGAACCTGTTTTTTAATCTATAAAATGGGAACAAGTATACTATTTTAGATGATTGTTGTAGGACTAAATGAGGCAATTTATGTGAAGGGCTTAGTATAACTCTTAAAAATACTAAATTTTCACTAAGTGTCAGATGATAATGATAAACAGAGAATAGTATAATAATACGAATGGTGTTGCTAACCGACAGGTGTCACTAAGATTATTATGAATAAATGATCACTATCAGAAACAAAAATTAAAAACAGCAATTTACAAACATTACAGTGGATCCCACCTACTCGGAGGGGCCATGAGGATTGCATCAAGGCTCATGTCACAAGCAGCAGTATGTTCATTCACACTTGGATGAATGTGCTGAACTCCCCAGTTAAGAACGAGTAAGGACAGAATTCGCTACAGATAATTTAATAAAGAAACATTTCACTACCTATATTTTTCTAACTTTAGTAATAATCACAGAAGTTAAATTAAAATCACTTGATGGAAAGCTGACGAAGTAACCACTGACATCCCAAAGTATGGGAAGCACTCAAACTCCAAATGCCACATTACATTAATGTTAATTACTCGTACAAAAAAAAAAAAAAAGGTGTAATGTTCTAACTACCAATGGTAGTTGCTCTAAGAATTTTGGAAAAGGACAATGTTTTGGAAAAAGACTGTTAGAATTTGATCCTCTGAGCATGACTTCCAGAATTCCTGCTTTGCCATAGGAAGAATCTTTTCTTCACAGATCAAAGAGTATAATTGCTGAACATGAGAGAGAGCAAAACCTGCTGAGAACATCCACAAGGAAGCAAAGCTTACAACTGCATCATTTTTAGTTAGAAGAATCAAAATCTTCAACTCCATGTCTAACATAACACTTTGTTCATCATAGTAGTGATACCAGTATTTGTGGTGTGAGCTTAATTAGAGATTTGGAAAATGAGGTCAAGAGATGTTAAATGCCAATGACCCAAACACCAAGTCATCTCACCAAATACACCCAGTGATATACAGGTTTAGATCCATCAAAACATTGCTGATGCAATGTGAAGAAAATGAACAGGCTGTCATCTGTCTATCTACTAAAAGTTTTAGGGATTCTATGAAAATGCCAGATTATGAGATGTTGAGTAAATCATAGCCATCGAGAGAGAATAAGTAACTTATAATAGCAGAAACTGGCTACAATTATAGATGGAATTTTGTTGCTATGACCATAAACTGTGAGTTTTTAAATCTATGGGTTTTGAAACTAAATTTTAATTTATATTTCTAGGGCTTTATGGACTATATACCAAGACTTTTGAATCAGAGGCTTAAAAAAGTTAAAGCTAAGAACATATTTGGTAGTTGTTTCGATTTTATAAATATTTATTTATTTAACAGGGCATTATCTTAAAATACTAGGTGCTTCTAGGAATTCTGTCACATACGATAAAAACTTATCAAGCCCACAGACATGTTACATTCACATGTAGACAAGACAGAAGAACAAGCTCTTAGTTCTGATAGAGAATCAATCTTTAAGATTGATACTTTTAAGGCAAAATACGTACAGATACTTTTAAAATTGGTCCTACTATTTACAGCTGTTCATATTTTTATATAAATATAAAGAACACTCCAAAATGATTTCAATGAAAATCAAAGGCTGACCTTTGACTTTAGCGATAGTGTCTTCACCATGTTCTGGTTCCTGCTGAGTAGCTTCACCTTCGGAACTCTCCACGATGGCATCCTGGACAATGGCTGGGTTGCCAGAGGCCAGTCGCATGTAGTATTCCTTACTGTCATAGCTTATGGCTCTTCTGTATCGAGCAGGCTTCTAAGAAATAGTAAACGAAAAGGATTCAGATAATTATCTTTAAGAATTAACATCAGAGCTTCCTGAAGGAGAGTATGGTATCAAGACTTCTTTATGGATTACTTTTAGCAGTTTTTTAAAGTAGACTGTTTACATACAGCAAGTCCACAGACATCTGGGCGAAATTCTCTATTTTTATAATCCACTGATTCCTTAAAAAATATTATATATATATAGACAGTTCCATCCATCTATCTATCTAGCTAGCTATAGATAGATATAGACATATAGCTATGAAACAACAATATTAGCAGCTTTATTCTTCCTGAAATAGAAAAGGACCATCACTAGCTAATCAATATTTTCACCATTACATTCCAGCTTTACTGATGTATCAGAAAACCTCCACATATAGTAAAAATTAACCCAGTGTTGGAGGGCATCATTTGCAAGGAGCTATCCAGTCTGTAAGGAGCCTGGAACTTTGTTTTCTTCCCCATGGATAGTAAGTAGGTCAGGCCTAAAGGATCAGTCATTCAGCTGGAATCATCAATGTTTACTTCAGATATTTGGGAGTCAAAGACTCGGAACTTGTTCTTTCCCATATTCCCAGGTCTCACCTGGAATGGCCCAGAGTCCTGACTAACATGGTATCATGTTCACACTAGAAGGCAACTGAGGTTTGTCATTATGAATGGTATCTCCAATCTGCTAAAATATTCTTACTGTTTTTGGCATAGAAGAATATGGCCCTTAAACTACTAAAATGACTGTAAGTCCACTATGGACAAGAAATTACCCAGAAATATTTTAAAAAGATTGAATATTTTGGTGTGTGATACATGGCAGGTCATGTCTTTTCTAAAATATTTCATATTTATTTCAACAAAGGTTTTCTAATTGACCTAAACTGTTTATTCTTAAAACCATATGATAACAAAAAATTGAGTTCTAAAATTTCCTACAAAAAGTGTAAAACCAGAAGAAAAAGTTTATATGTATAAAGGATCCTTGATCAGAATTCGACTGAGGCTTTGGAATAATAAACGATGGAGTTTGAACACACTTTCTAGTGTTTTGCTTCTAAACATTAGTCTACTTTTCCTTTCTATGAATAGGACTATCTAGTTAAAAATACTCTAGAAGCCTACTGTTTAAACTCCAGTAGTCAATATGAACTGTTTACAATGACTATTTCAAGCAAGACCTGGATTAAAAAATGTTATCCAATTTAAGTGAAAAACAGGTGTCCCAATGGTTGGTACATATACATATACTAAAATAGTGAACCAAATTTGAAATGAAAATGCTACCTAACTGAAAGCCACATTAAGCTTCCTTTAACTTCAAAGTCAGGTAACAAAGAGCTGCAAGCTAACTGAGGAATGATATGCAACAAATGACAAACCACATTACATAACAAAGTGTTGGAATGATATAAAATAATATTACAATTATGGAATGATGGATCTGGTGACCAAACTAATAATAATGTTGCAAAATTTTTGAAATGAAAGAAACAATCAACTGCACTGTAACAACTTTTCTATATGAGGTATAAATTATCTTCAACTTTAAAATGTTCATTTTTAAAAAGATGAAAGCAGTTAGTAATGGGCAAGACAATGAATTAATAGATGTGTGACAACTTCTATCAGTTACTGGGTTCATACCGATTTAAACTTGGAACTACAAGCATTTTTCCTTAATTATCTTGAAGTATATTTCCTCGTTCTAAAGAACCACATTACTGAATTATGTACTGGCTCTTTCTGGAAAAAGAAAACAACTATACATTCTAAAATGAATTAAAATTGATCATGTTTTGTTTTCATTAGTTCATTAGCTGAAAAAGTATTAAAGATACCTCTGAATTCTCAAAATATACATTGTTTAGTATATAGAATTAAATGAGTAATTGCAAAAAATAAATGTTGCAGGTCTAAGTTTGCCCATTACTAACATCTGCATCAGAACTTGTTAGTTTATGTCTATGTGAAGTGATACACATTTTACAGTGAGAGCAGCGAATCCTCTGCCGTTAGTGAGCAGCACACCAAACCTAGAAAGCTAATTAGAACCAAGCCAGGAAAGAGGAGAGTATCTCTCAGCAAAATGAAACAGACTTTTCAATTTTAAAAAGAAAGAACAGATAGAAAGTCAACCTTTTAAAGTTAGTCTAGTCTACCATGCACTAAAACAACAAAAAGAAAACTGTAAGAACTTTGCATTCTTTTATGGTAATTTGTGTTTTACCTTTTGAGGAATGATATCATCAGGTGTCTCAGGCTGTTTACTTGGGATCTCAGACTGAAAACAGGGTATTAAGTATAGACACATCAGAAAAACAAAAACAAAAAAACAAAAACAAAGACAACACAAAATAAAATTTTCTTGAGGACTGTATGAAATATGGAGATGTACTCACTCAAAGAAAATTAGCATGATATCTTAAGCTTTTTATTAGTATTTTGTGATTGTTTTCTGAATCATCTAAAGTAGTTTTAAAGTAAAGCTTAAGGACACTGAACTTCTCAAGGCTACTGACAGGACAGACTTAACCACACAGACAATGCTTTAGCTTCACAGGCTGAAAGACACCATGGATGATTTACAGGCAACTCTATATGGCTTCAGACTGAAACATTGAACATCTGCTAACAGAACCTAAGGTCACCTATTGTTTGCAACCTACTCACTGCACTTATCCCCAGATCAGTGATGTAACAGGAGCAACTGGTTTAAAACAATACCCCACACTGCAGTAAAACCATCCTCCCATAAAAGCCTAACTGACCTACTTACTTCCTTCGCTACCTTCACAGCGCTCACCCAAGAGATTGAAAGCAAGAGGTAGGCTGGATTCAGCAGTCTCCAAAATGAAACAAAGGTTTTTCGTAAGAATTTGGTAGTTGCCTAAAGTTTATTCTAGGAATAAAATTCTAGTTAGTGAGAAGCAGTTTTTGTTGTGCTAAAGTGTGAGGCTTATGCATGTAAACACACACATAGCTATAGATAGAGACTTATGCACCAAGCACCACTTTCACGGTTTTCCTCTATTTCTGAAAATGACTCTTAGAATCTTTCTCTACAGTAAATACGAGCAGGCAAAATGCTTTCACAAATGTTTGCATCCTTAGACAAAATCAACAATGGACTTCTGAATTTTTAAATAATTTAGTTTAAGTAAACTTCTCTTTAAATGTAAACTTTGAGAAGTATACTTTAAAGAATAATCTCTTAAAAATATATACAAGTTCAATAGCTCAGTGAGTTACCTGAGCAAATACTACACATTTGTTAAATCTCACCAAATGCTACCCTTAATATTATGTATTTCAAAGTATGTAAAATTTCTGTCAATAAAAAGGAATTATAAATAAATACTTCAATTATTGGATGGAACTGTTTGGGAGTAAAAGGTTTTGATACTGTAACTTACTCTGAAAATCATTAAAAAATGAGATGGATTTCTAGATAGATATAATAAAGCAATATAGCAAAACTTAACCAATTTCTATTGTCAAACTCAACTTTGATGTACACTATAAACTCCACTATACAGGCCAACAAGAAAGCGGGCAGAACCTGACATATACACTCCTTCATTTTTCCTGCAGCATAGGGTATAATGTTGGTTTAATACATATTTGCTCATTGAACCACTAAGTGAAATTCTTATTTTAATAAATGCTCATCATTCAATAACAGATTATGTCATACCACTAGTTTTAGTATTATCAAGGCTTTCTTTCATTAGCTAAACTGATATAATTATATTCATATAGAAATATAAATTTTTCAAAGGCAAAATTAATAGCAATTTCATAATCTCTATGCTTTAATTTTTTCATGTTAGTAGTGGAATTTCTTGAACGAGTTGTTTTGTTCCTAAGGAGTCCTGTGACATCTATACATTATATAAAAATATATGAGTAAGCATTCATAAGAAACTCCCTTAATTAGAAAAGGATCTTCCAGGAAGTTGTTTGACCTTCTATTGTAAGCAGCCCAATAACAAGAGTGAGAAGGTAGGGTATTTATAATGGTATTTGTAAACTTTCAAAATTAGAAAATTTGTTTGAAATTTTTATTTTATGCAAATAAAGGGATTAAAGATTTAAAACCTAATTTTAGTAACTGCATATAGTTTTTCAAATAATGAAATACAGAATCTTATGATTAAGAGTAATCACACAATTTGCTTAGGAACAACTAGATTTTGTATATTCATCATATCCCAGCTTCACATCTTAACTATATATCTTTAACAAACTCTGCCACTTAACATACAGAGTAAGAGCACAATTTAGTACAGATGTTTCAGTCATAAAAATCCCCTCCCTCCTACTCCCCAAGGAAAGTTACTGTGCAGAGACAATAATTATTTTCATGTGAGAATACACAGTTTTCCACGTGCCTAATTTTTCTCAGGACCCTAGTAATGACCTGAGTATAAATAAATAAATAATTGTTGGTTTTGTTGAAGTAATTTTAGTTAATAAACTTTCAATGCTTTTAAGTCTGTGGCAAATGAAACATTAAAACATTCTACGTTCTGTGCACAAACATCCAATTTAACAATCAAGAAATAAAATGCATCACTTAGAATAGGTAAGCTGTTTTTATAGTTTGTAATACCAAGTTTTAAAAAAATGAAACTAATGATTCATTTATAACACATCAAATTTTAAAACAAGAAAATAATCTCTTAATCACTATATTCTTAACCTTAAATACAGAACTAAAAACATAAATGCAACTTAGAAACAGCAATTATTCTTAACAAATAAGGCAAAAGACCAAATGATTTGCCCTTGCTCCAGGTAAAGCCTGGTACTTATCAAGAGGCTTCAAAAGTAGTTTAAGGGAACAATAATAATAATAACAATAACAGCAATAAAGACACAGAAATCAAAAATGAGGACACAAGGACAGACTGGGGATACCTTGTGGGGAGGGGAGGGGGAGGGTTGAGGGAAGATGGGAGCACGAGGGACTGAGGTGATGGTGCACTTGGTGAGATGGTGATGGGGAATACATGGGGATTACAATTAATGGCAAGTATATGTAAATTTTAAAATATTTTAATAATAATAAAAGTAGTTTAAGGTTGGTACTACCTGTTACGTTGCAAAAAGTATATTTTATAAATATGACTATTTTATAAATAAGTATGCAATGAACATAACATTATTAGAGCCAAAAGGGAAGATGGGATTGATTTCTGAGGTAGTAATTAATATAGCTCAGGACAGAAGTGGATTTACCATGAAGTTTAAACTTCAAGACCCTTCTCACAGACTCCTTTCAAACACTCAGGGGCCCAGGAATTTTGTATCCATAATTTTACACTCTTTTGATAGAGTCCTCCCCCAAGTAGTTTAAACTTCAGGTCCCATAAAATTTGGTATTAGTCTTTAGTAGAAAAATTTCACAATTAGGGTAATGCTACAGAATGTTGAACAGGAAGCAAAGGACAAAAACTCTAACTTAGGAAGAGAAAGTTCTGTTGGTCTAGTCACTCAATGCTCATTAATAAGTTTTAGGTACCTGTTAGCATTATAGAGAAAAAACCTAATATATGTTTCTGCTTGGAGGAAATTCACTTTCTACAGATAGTGTCACAAAACTCACTAACTGAAAATCTTTAATTTTCAAAAGTGAGAACATTTCTGAGAAACTGTCAACCTGTGCTCTAATACTCCACTACTTTGTAGCTGAGACCTAGAAGGGGTTCTTTAACTTTCCTAGGTTTCAATTCCTCAATCTGTAAAACTGGAATAATATTAACTTTATTTCAGGGGCTACTATGAAATGTCAACAAACCTGCAAATAACCCTTTTGCAAAGCATGGGGTAATGCTGCTTTGTGAACATTCACTCTCTTTTGTGATACTGTGACAGAAGTCAGTGAGATAGCAGGACACTTCTACTTTTGGAGCTCTCTTTGCTGGCAACATTACCAGACTGCATATTCCATATAATAAAAGTGGACATTTACTGGTATTTCAAATTTATAAGATTTTTAATTGGCCAAACCACATATCATTTAGAAAATTTTATCACAACAGATTAACCTTGACTTATACATGAACTAAGGAGTATAAATTTGTAGTCTATAATTGTTTCCACTTCCCATCTGCTTTTTCCTTTTTGTAAAAGTATCTCAAACATTTCTTGACTGCCTTGTATTTTCCAATATGCAATCCATCTGTTAAGAAATAAGATCCATATGGTATATACTCATGTCTGAGACTGTTTAGATTCCACAGGCTGGTAAATGCTAGAGATAATAGGTTATAAGTCTAAACTTGGAATTTTTTTTCTATCTGACATGAAGTCTAAATATACTTTTGTAAAACAACACTGTTACTCAGAAAGAAAAGAGTAAGATATTAAGTATTATGGTCATATAACTCAAAAAGTATGTGCTCAGTTAAATAAAAATAGTAAATTAGCCACATATTTAGGAGAGAATATCTATATTTTAATTTTATTAACTAACTGGATTCAAACTGAAGTGAGTATTGACTCAGTAAGAAATAGTTTATCAAGTTGCTATGGGTTTAAATTCGTAATCAATGATATGTTTGGGGGAGAAGAAACTAAGAATTAGAAGTCGCATTGCTGGTTTGAACTGACAAAAGCAGGTGTGAGAAAAAGGCTGATAAGATATGGAGGATTACCTTTTTTTATATGCTGCACTGTAGTGCTTTAAGTTACAGCCATCTCAAAAGTATGGCATTCTTGATAGAACTGAATAGCTCTGAGAAAAGTAGATTTTAGGGAAGCAATCTTGAATCATCTTAAAAACTGTATGTTACTAAGACCTACATTCTAAACTGTATCATGGTGGTGGGAGAATCAACGGCACAACACAAGTGGAGCCAGCATTTTGGCAGAGAAAAAAGAGGTACTGGAACATTGAACCTGCCTCACATTATATGATCTGCACTACTCTTTAGAAGACATATGTTCCAAGTCTTCTTTATAAAATCTTAGTTTTCCTAATTGTTGAGAGATTCAAGTAAAAAGTCAAGAATGTGAAAGTACTTAATCCAGAAGGGCTTTGAAGTGAAATTTTAAAGCAAAATATAATAAACATGGAAAAGTTAGACTCTATGACCTCTCAGATTTTAGCAAAATAGCCAACCCAAAATGTTCTTTTGTGGATGAGTCTTTGTTGTGGAGTTTTAGGAGTTACATGCCATTGAGACAACTAAGGTGAAGTTGAGGTGAAACATGATAAACAATGCATTCCTTTGAGAGAGAGAGTAACCCTTTTGTTCAGGGGTTAATTAAACATAGTGTGGTCAGATTGTTGGGGAGGTGCAGAAACTTAGAATATGCTATTCCAGATTACCTTCTTAAAAAGTTATGTTTTTGTTTTGTTTTCTAAAAACCAACACTGAAGGAAGACAGGAGAATTTTATATTTATCAAAAAAGGAGCAAGGACTTTTTTTGAAAAACCAGGAGATGCTAGCCTAAAAGTCAGGGACTTTCTAAGTAGCCACAATCTGTAAGTGTGGCTAATGAGTCTGTGAAACATAGCTTGTTCAACCTGAGATCTATTTGAAGTGTAACACATACAATTCCCTTCAAACACAAGAAACAAAAAAGCAAAATACTTTATAAGTATTTTTTAAAATAATTTATTACAGGTTAAAGTAATATTAGGAGGCTGGATGAGACTTACCTGTGAGATTTCCTTTCAATTCTCCAAACTGACTCTATGATAAAAGTGAATTTCTAAGGAGAATGGATTCAACATTTCAGAGGTAAGGGGATAACTGCTGGGCACTAATGAGTTGAATTAGTATTTAGCAATTTTATGAGGATTTTCAGAATTAAATTTAGTGGATTTTATACTCATACAATCTCTCTTTAAATTTTCAGTTACCTTACTGGAAAAGACTGTGTTTTCCTAAACATGGCATCTGAACCACTATTACCTTAGACAAAATTTTTCAGATCTTATGCAAAAATATGAGTGAAGGCTCTGGGAAGGGTAACTTGTATGAATAAAAATGAACTGAAGGCAAATCTTGTTTTAAACCAGTAGAGTCTGCAATGAAGCTTCTTAAGAGATAGGAAGGCCTACATATTCAGGGTATTAGTTGTTAGCCTCTCCCTGTATTTCTTCAAAGAATACTGCTATAATGCTAATATTTATTTTATTGATTTAATGTTCACTTACACAGTACTTATTTTGTGCCAAACGGCAGACTACATATTTTACTAATTTTAACTTACTTAATCCTCCTAACAGTTTTTGAGTAGAACTATTACTTTTTCCATATTATTTCCTTAGGCATAAAGGAAGTAGAAACCTAAAGAGGCTAAATGACCTGCAGAGCCAGACTTTAACTCCTGGTCCTCTGGCTCCAGAATCTGTGATCTAGACCGCTTCACTACGGTGTCTCACTCTTCACTGCTGCATCTCTCCAGTCCGCTGCCTGATCCTGACATTTCCAGTTTAAAATAGTTTATTGAATTTTCTAAATTAGATATTTTATATTATTGGACTGATAAGAAAAAATGCTTAGAAAGAAGAAAAACTTGAAAGTGTTAATTTCATATACTTACCGCCGCATTTGTTTCTTGCTCTGTTTCTGGCACATAAGGGTAATGATTATAAAACATATCATTTCGCACCATTTTTTTCCTCATTCGGCAGGGCCCTTCTGTCATCTCCAACATCCACTTATCCAGATGGGAGCCAATGGGGGGACCCCATAACCCGCGTTCCCGCAACAGTTCATACTCAATTTGGCACCACTCTTCTGTCACGTACTTCAGGGCATTTTGCTGACGCTAAGGGGAAGGAGACCAGGGTGGTGTTCAGGCAAATGTAGGAGCAACAATTAAAATGTCTACAATAACGTCGACCCAAGCTAATGTTTGGAAACAAAATCAACCTATATCATCTCAGCTGAAATTATAAAAGTGAAATTATATTTATTTATTGTGAGAAGGTGATTTTTTTTTTTAAGATTTATTTATTTATGCATACAAGCACTGGGGTACAGGCCAGAGGTGTAGGGGGGTGAGAGGATTCACCACAGAGAGCAGGGAGCAGAACAGGCAGATCAACTGAAGTACACTGCTGAGGGAAGCAGCGGGCACAAGCAGGAGAGGTCTGCCGCACCATGTGGGTCCCCCCCCTGGCCGGCAGCAGGGATCGAACTTGTGCTGCAGTGGCTGCGGTTTGCTTCGTAGTGCGTTGCTTAACCCACTGCGCCACCAGGGGAGGCCCCAAGAGAAGGTGATATTTTTATAATGGCCAAAGGTGATTAATGTAGCACCAAGTAAATGACAGATATGTGTAAGGAGTAATGTGAAATCTAGCTGAGCAGAGAGTTCAGTGCTTTACAAGCATTGTAATATGGCAGTATAGGTAGTAGTAACTGTGATGGCAATACTACTTGTGAACATATCTTTCAAAGGTTAGTCCAGTGTGAGTTAATATATAAACATGGTAATTTAAGGATGAAGTCCTCTCTTATCTGCTATAAAACAAGATACAAGAACAGGAATAGGAGACAACCTAGGAAATTAGATAAAAAAAATATTGTTCACACATTAGATTAATGGTAAGATTTATGGTAAGAATATCCAAAGATTTTAGATAAAATATATATACATGTATATATATATAAACATAGCAATTCTGACAGAGAACTTGATATTTATATAAAAATAAAAAGAGAAACTATATTCAACTGGTCACTGGAACAGATACAAACCATTTTACTTTAATGGAAATTATGACTTGGTATAGCTTCTGCTACCTGCCAAATGTACACCATTTGGCAACATTTCAACATTGATGATTATAACTAACCTATCTAATGATTATTAGATGATAAGTATACAATTTAAATCTAAGAATAAAGGTCTCTTTATACAACTAGCAGTAAAGATAAGCAAAATAACCATGACATTAACATTAATCAGTAGTACTTATATGTTCATGAGGGGAGGACAAATCACCTGTAAAAACTAGGCCTCCAGTGTTATGCCTATAAATATCAGCAGCTTACCATTCAGAAACCTTCAATAAACATAAATTGTTTCACAAAGAGAATATTTAGGATAGACTGCTGGGTGACTATGAACTCAGCAAGAAGATCTCACTGAATTTTCCTTTTGTTGTCATAATCACCACACACTTGTAATAAAAAATAACCTTACTTCATCTTCTTATAATTTTAAGAGATTTTGATGCATATATTTACAAACTCCTTGTTAAGTCTGTAAGAGAAGGACCTTTCTTGTATTTTAACTTTTATTACTAACACTAACATGTAACATGTCGCTATTGATGTCAATAGGGTTTAGCTTTGTTGATTTCTAGTTTGTCGCTATTTAAAGCAGTTTTTCTATAGAAAATAAACATTTTTCTAAAACCTGATGGCCCAAGTAGCTATTGGCATATAAACAAAAATATTACTTGATCATGAATGCAGTTCAGCAACTTTCAGAATGAGTGGGGGCGATACCAGGAGAAACAGACCATTCTCACTTGAGGAATGTGCAACAGACTACTATGTTAATGAATTCTTACCTCTTGATACTCCTTATATTGTGTGTCCACTAAGTCACGAACAACAGCAATATGTGTAAACATCCACTGAGAAATCTCCTAACAAAGGATGGAAAAAGATTCTTAATAATAGTTCTTGGATTTGCCTGAGAAAATGAGTTAACTAGCCTTGAAATCAATGCTGGACAATTAGTTAAAATGCTGTTAAAGGCACCACTCCAAAAAAAATAACACACACAAAGGGCACCGCATATAAAAACTCTGAAAGATTAATTATTTGATGATCCTAGTGGAGAGGACATAGCCCCCTACCTCTGCCCCTAAGTCCCCCCCGAGGAAGGGTCTGCTGCTTCAGCGTTGGGGGTGCTGGCAGCACACAGGCATCACCTCAGTGCAGAAGCTGCCGGGTACCTCATATCCAACCACTGCCCGAGGTGGGGCCTGCAGTCTCAGTCACTGCGGCTGCCTCCAGGACAGCCCTACCACCCATCTGGCTCTCAAGCTTCCTGACAAGTGGGCTGAGGCTGTCACTGGACCTGCACTGTTGCCTGTATTTCCCTACGACCAACCCTACTTCCTCCCCCTTCGGCAGGTGATGATCACAGGTGATGACCACAGGGATACTCATAAACACTCTGCACTAAACTCCCTCTGAGTATGTTTCTTGCAAGGGGTGAGTGATAAACATTGTTTCTCTCAGAGATCCTCACAGTTGTCATGAAGATTCTGGGATGGCAAATAAAGGATGAGGACAAAATCAGTGCTAAGGTAGGGGCACAAGGGGTTAATGGGCGGCACCTTGAAGCTATCCGCTGCCATCACAGCGCAGCTGGTTCCCAGGCCAGGGAGTGACCCACATGGGGCAGCAGACTGCTCTTGTCTCACCCGCTACTCCCCTCAGCAGTGTATTTCAGAAAAGCCATCTGTTCTGCTCCCACTATCTCTGGTGAATTCTCTCACCCACCCCTCACACCTCTAGCCTGGACCCCAGTATGCATGAATAAATCTTAAAAAAATCCTGATGTAGATGAATTAAAAAATACCAATCACAGGTATATACAGAGTCATAAAATAGCCATTTTACTCTACTCTTGCCTTAAAACGATGTAACTATAGACAATACAAGTTTGGAAAAACCGGGGAAAAGTTATCTAATTTCTCATCATCTATCAACATCTGAATCACACCTTATGTCCAGTCATGAAATGGATGTAAACACATAACCATTCAGATAACTCTGTCCTACTAAAATGGGAGACGGTGTCATATTTCTACTTTTCTCCTAAAGCAAAAATGCAGAAAAGTTCCAATTCAAATTATATGCTTGCACTTGATGAGTGTTATGATACATAAAGTACTATAACTAGACCTTGAAATACAAATTTCTAATAAGATCATCAGTGAAACTAAACAATGTACCTGGGTGGAAAGACTGTGCTTATTAAGACCACTTTCCTTTCGATTTCTTCTTGATCCTGTTAACTTGGAAAGACCGAAGCCACTGCTGACACGGGACAATTTGGATTGTGTGGTGGGCACTAAAGCTTCTCCTCGACTTATGCATTTCTTTTCATGGGCTATGAAATAAAAATTAGTTTATCATTTCTCCATGTAGTCATTATTCTTAATACTATCACATCACAATTACAAATGATAAATCTTTTATCAAAAGCAGCGTATATTACAGGTAATCTCTTAGATATTAAACATTTATTTGTTGTTATCTTGTTTAAGGAGAATAAGCATTATTATATTAGTTTATGTTCCATTTGGCTAAAACTTCAGAGATCTGCAATAATATGCAAATTTACTTTAACTGTAATCAGTTTCTAAGCTACTAATAGTTTATAATCTAACAAAAATCTTTAGTGCTGGACATTCTTTGAATGTAGAATGTTTTGAATTTTAAAAAGGTGATGTGGTACATATACTGTGTATTATATATCACTATAGGAGAGTGTAGCGTAGTAGGAATAATACATTAATATTTCTGCAGCAAAATGTATGATTATTCATATACCAAGTGGAATAAAGACATATAGGTTAGCTTTTACTATCAAGTGAGTTTTTGACATGAAATTAATGGAACAAAAATCTTGATTTTTCAAGGCTTTTCAAATTTCAGAATTGTAGATAAGGGATTCCACACTTGTGGTCAATGGTGACCACGCTTAAATGTGAGCAATACACTACTAACACATATAACATCTTAGATTATTTTTAAAAAATCTAAGAAGAAATATCAAACCTTGGCATTGTCATTCTAAAATGGGCGATACTGTACTGACTTTCACTTCTATTGCTATCACAGTATCCTTTTGGGAAAATCTCAGTCACATATCTAAAGTATACTCCTACACAAAAGCTGCATGCGTGTCTGCTGGTTTCATGATCTCTGTAGGTGTTCTTACCCAGATGATTCTGCCAGCATTTCAATCCAGCTTCTTCAATGAGTGGCCTTGCAATGGCTATGTCCACGTGGCCCCTTTCGTTCACAGGGAGGGTGACTTTGAAAAGCTCCTCCAAGGCTTGTTTCTTACTATGTATCAACTCAGTCCAAACTCTGTTCACTGCTTTTATGAGAAGCTGGCGCCCTAGGAAATGGGAAAAAAGCAATTGATCAAAAACACAATTAAAGGTAGTGTTTTTCATAATTTACATTAGGGATTTCAGCTATAGTATGTAATTGTAAAAAAAAAATGCTTCATTTCATCTAGTTCAATAAAAAGAAATGCTCAGTTTACCAAAAATGTGGCTGGCTCTGTGGAAAACTTAAAAAAAAAAAAATACAATCTTTCTATAAAAAGGAAATAACTTATTCCCCATTTACGAGTAATTTTTAGATCTTTAAATTTTTAGATCTTTAGATTTACGAGTATATTTAAGTCAAAAATTAAGTTAGCTGTTCTTGAATATTTTGCAAAATGAAAGAAATAACTTTTAAATCCAGTTTTTACTATTAAAATCCTTCTTGCAGAGATTATGCTCAGTGAAATAAGCCAGAAAGAAAAGGAAAAATATTGGATAGTTTCACTTCTAGAAAGAATGTAGAGGAAACAAATAAGGAACTAAGGAAAATTCTTTACAATAAATTAAAATCAACAGACAACTATAAATCTGAAACATTTCCTAGGGGAGGAGGAGGGAGAAGAAACAAAAATGGGTAGGAAGAGCACAAGGGACTACGGTGACGGTGGTACACGGGTAAATTGGTGATAGGAATTTCACAGGGACGAGAAGTACACACTGAACAAAAATGAAAAGTAATGTCAAATATCTATAAAATAAAATAAACAAATCCTCCTTGCTTTGGATTCCTTGCTAATCTGAGTTCTGAACTAGACCAGTCACTCTTCAGCAAGCATCAAAATCACATGGAGAGCTTGGAAAAACAGATAGGTGGGTCTCCACACACATTTTCTGATTCAGTAGACTTGAGTGGGCCCAAAGAATCTGTATTTTTCCCACAAGCTCCAGGTGATAATGATGTTGCTGGCCTGAGCACCATGCTTTGAGAACCAGTGTTCTAAACTGTCACTTCTTTGGCATTGGGTAAAAACAATCACTCCTCTTCAGTGTGTGGGGTTCAAGAATTTTTGGTGGAAGAAGAGCGACTGAATGAATGCATGAATGAAAGGTTGTGTGCTGGACTTCCAAAGAATACATCACAAGTAAAACCACTACACTCAGTTGCTAGGGAGACAAACACCACCGTGATGACTTCATCTTTTTCATGAAACAATATGCAAATAAGAAATCAAGCCAAGGGCCTCCTTGGTGACGAAAAGGAGTTGAGCACTGCACTATGGAGCTTTCACAGCCACTGCAGTGCGAGTTCGATCACTGGCCAGGGAAGGGACCCACATGGAGCAGCAGACCTCTCCTGCCCTCATCTGCTGCTCCCCTCAACAGTGTATTTCAGTCAGTCCACTCTGTCTCTGGTAAATCCTCTCACCCCTGTCTCTGGCCTGTACCCTAGCGAAAAAAAAAGAAAGAAAAACCACTTGAAGACTTTGATGCACAATACTTAATAAAGCCAATGGGAAAACAAAATCTAACAAAAGAGGGGTTAAGAGAATAAAAATTACGGTTTTGCCTCTAAGGTGAATGGCCTAGCCCTTCCAAGAGGCAGCTCTTATATGGTACATGAGAAGTTAAAATTTATACTGCTTTTTGCACAAAGACAAGAATCAGCAAGTTTCCAGCGAGACTACAGAATGTTGAGGGCTACCAATATCGGTGGCTAATGGCTTACCCATTAGGAGACGTACAGCTAGTACGTTGGTGTGTGTCATGGGCATCTGGCTATACATAGAGGTGTGCCCTTCTGGGAGACTGGTTAATAAGACTGAGGGTTTCTGAAGTCTATTTCTTTTCTGTTACACTTTAAAATATGGAAACATATGAATGGGGGAAAAGGGAAAAACAAATCGGGGTAATTACCTTCACTAATATCTTGGCTGTAGCCACCATCAGGCTCAATGTCAGAGGGGATCATAATGTGCCATGTAGTCATGCGGGCTTCTGCTTCCAATCCAAACCCATCCACGTTGCTGAAAAATTCCAGTCAGTTTAAATTATATAAAGGAAATGAATGTCGCTGAAAACTGTAATGACTAAGTATTACTCTGCAGACACAAGTAAATGTTGGCTGTATCACAAAGTGCCGAAACTGGCACACAGATACTCAGCAGATGCACAAAAATAGAACTTCTAATTTACAATGAAAATGCTTTCTAAGGGGTGATGTCACAGATCCAACTGACTAAATGTGATCAAACTATAGCATCAAGATGAGCATCTTAACATTTAAGATTTTTTTGGGTTACTATTAACATTTTTACTGAAATCTCAAAAAAAGTACATTTAGGAACAGTCTCATGTCTCCATAATCCCCTTAAGTCTCTTATCTCACCACTCTGCTCCAACAGCAGTGAAATACTTGCAGTTTTCCAAAGTGTGCCATACTTTCCTTCCCCCTCTGGGCAACCACATGGCTACTCTTTCTTTATCAGTCTTCCCTTTCCTCTTTGGAGGGTTTTCCTCCCTCCGCAATCAGGTTCAAGCTGTAACTCAGCAGGTGTTTTCTCCAGCATGGGGTACCTGTTACCTGTTCCAAGGGCACCAGGTTCTAGCAGAGCTCACAAACCTGACTGATGTGGCTTGGTTATGTGTCCTCCCTTTTAGGCCCTGTGCTCCAGGAGGGCTGCCACAGTCTCCTTTTCACTCACATTTCATCCCAGTCCCTACTCAACGCCTGGCACCAAGCAGGCACTAAAAAAAATACCTGTCAAAGCAATCAATGAAAAAATACTAATTCTACCTGTTTAATAAATAATATTGTATCTGCTCACTGCATTCTTCTTTTTACCCCTCTTAACCTCCAACAATGTATTTTATTTATGTTAAAAGCAAGCTTTCTTCTAAATGTTACGAACTCTGTTAATGAAAAATTTAAAGATGAAGAAAATTAAAGGCAAAAGCACTCATTTCATTATACAAATGCAACAGTTCTTTACATGAGGTTTAAATAGAACTGAGATAAAAGGAAAAGCAAATGTTATTATCATAAAAAGTAGAATGAAGAGTTCTCCTGGAATATTAGACAAATTCAAAGTGGCAAATTGGACCTAAAGGAGTTACCTTCCAACATGAAGATTAATCAAGCAGTGCGCCAGACAGCTAATGAACTCTTGGTCATGGTTTCCTGGTCCCAAGATCAAGTTCCTGTTTATAGTAAGGACCCTGAGTGAATCAAGGAGAGCTACTTGCTGAGGAACAGTTTTGTGTGCCCGTGAGAACTGGTACAAGATGGTCCTATTGAGGCAGTGATAAACAGCATCCAGTGACAGTCCCTGTGATCTTCTTTTTGACTAAAGATATGGAAGATACTTTATTCAGTAAATGAACAAAAATAAAGATCTGCTTAACATTCACAAATGAACTTGCATTAGGTTTATAATGTACCAGGTATCATGCCAAGTACAGGGGTGCTAAGATAAAAATACATAAAGCTCTTGCTATTACAGGGTTCAGAACCCAAAGGACACATTAATACAATTCAGTGAGATGAAGGCTACAGAGAAATACATGTCCCGGGTTGCTGCTAACACTCAAGAGGGCAGAGAAGCCTCCAGGACAACATGAAGAAGTGCCATATTAGAAGCCTCCTCCCACAGAGATTTGTTAGGTTGGATGATCTTTCCAAAACTGAAAAAATTACCTAATATGTTCGAAAAAACTTCCTTTAGTATTCTAATTTCAGTCCTCATTTGAGAACTTTTCCCTTTGGCTTAAATACAAATTTTTATCTTCAAAAATTATCAGGTGACATGAAACAAACAAAAAACCCCTATGTACTATATATATGCTATTAAAAACATGTTAAAAGTATTGTATACTTTCTACATTCTAGGCTGAATAATATTAATCCCTTGCTAAAACAGGCCAATGTTCCTCAGTCAGAGGTACCACAAACACACCCACAACTGATGTCTTCAAAGGAACAATGACCACAATGAAATTTGTAACAATTCAATTATGGGGTAATAGTTATTAATACCAAATCTTCCTGGTCTGATTTACCTTTATACATTGATATATAATGTTACAAAGACATCGCATATATTAACTTAGAATATTTAAACCCTAAAGAAGCTATCTAGCTAGTTGGGTAGCAAAGAGCAATGCTAGTGGGGAGAGCAGTGAGAGACCACAGCTTGAGAAAACTAGGCAGCTTTACAAGGGACATAGGGGCACAAGGCTTTTGCTAGAGGGTGGGGGAGCTAAAGGGAAGAAGGTATATAGGCCTATACTTTTATTCACTCTTAATAAGTTTAGCTTTATATTAAATGTTAACATTCAGTATCTCATTAGTTATACTTATTTTCATCAATTTTGACACCTTAGGCAGTTTTTTCAGTAAGAAAACACATACTCTACAACTAATAGTGACAATGGATTACCTGTGCAATTAGTTGAATTATAAAATCTATAAGAAGTTTAGATTCTTTGTTGAACATGCCTTGCCAAAGCTTGTCCACCACACGTTGTGTGAAATAAAACACATTGTTCACCAATACCTGGTAACTTCCTCCACTGGTAATAGGCAGAGATGCATCTTCCCCTAAATTCCAGCGGGAAAAAAATGTCTAAGAAAATTGATATCTAGTAGCACAAGACCAGATTCTCAAACAAAGCAGGCTATGGAGAAATGAGTACATCTACATTATTTAGAAATAGGACTACTAGCTCTTACACTATTTTAAGAAAATGATGCTCATGGCCAGCAATCATGATAATGTTGGAAGAAATACTTTCTGTAATATTAGAGTGTTATGATTTGAGATGGTGAAGTTTTTGACAGCTCTAGACAGGCTATGATGATCAAATGGTTCTTCAGTTTAAGCGAACATACGATTTCTGTTTGAGTGAACATTTACAGTTTATTAGCTGTAAATTGATTCTGTATAACTAATAAGGGTAAAACAATTCATCAAATAAACCTTATCTTTGAGTATACCTTTGATGGCAGTGAAATAACACAGGCAGAAGACAACTTCAGAAGATTTGTGGGGAAAAGAAACAACTATAAACAGCGGTGGTACCAAGGGGCATCCAACTGCTCCATGGTTACTGTCAGCATTATTCCTCTAAAAGTTCCCTCACTCTTATTAGTGGGTACTTGCTTTAAGATTAATCCTCCTAGCTCCTCCTCTTAACCAGAACGTACCCTATAAGCTCCTCCATTCTCAGAATTCTGCCACCTCCACTGATTGTAATTATTATTTCCACCTAACCCTAAATCATCCCGTAAGACAAAATTTTTATTTATATGGTAAAATTGATCTCAAATGATTAAAATAGGAAAGTTGAACTTGACACCATGTTTTAAGAGTACATAATGACACATTAAGATTTCTTGGCAAACTTAACTGCAAAAAAATGATAATTTAATAGAATGGAGGGTCTAGGATTATCACCAGGAACTCAAGTAGCAAATATACTAAATGACTGCTTCTGCCGTCTTTAAATTCTATCTTTGCTTTACATATATTAACTGTAAATAAGAATCGTTTCATATTTTTCTAATTTGTAATATAAATTCAGATGAAATATGTATCAATTATGTTTTGAATTTATGTCCTGTAAATTATGCTAAAGAATAACATACCTATGAGCCAACTGTTTTACTCATAGGTACTCAACAGATACGTATAAATATTTGTGGCCAATGCAAACAAGATTATTTATAATAGCTTTATCTAACTTTAAATTTTAATTTATTATTTATTAGTAAATTTGTCAGTTCTTTGGTTGTCTATATAATTGTGGGTAATGTTTATAATCATCCACATGTGCACAAGCTTCTCTTACCCTCCACTACACCTCCTGTGCCAGTGGCCTAGTCCCTCCCTTTTTCAAATTACCAAATACCCATCAACAGCAAAATGGACAAACTTACATATTTATATGATGGGATATTATGTATTAATAAAAATAAATAGAATCCTACTACATGTAAGAGATGACTCGTGTAAGAAGATAGATTAAAAGACACACTGTATGATTCAATTTGCAGAAAGTTCAAAAGCAGGCAAAGTGAATCTGTTGTTTTAAAAATTAGGAGAGTGACTGAGGGAGTAATAATTGGTCAGGGCAACAGGGGAGTTTCTAGGGGTGCTGATAACACATTTCAATCCCAGATGATTTATTTATACAGGCATATCATCTGGATGGTAATTCATGGATCTACATTTCTAATTTATCTTAAAGTATATCACAGTGGCTAAGTTAACTTGAAAAAGTAGTATATATTTATAAAAGCACAACATGTTCATGTAAATGATTTTGAAACATTTTTCTCTTTCCTTGTCCTCTTCTTGCCACCCCGAACGTACGGAGATGAACAAGCAAAAGAACTTGTTGATTCTTTATCCCAGATTCAATTCAGAAAGGCTTTTTCCTGATTATAGAAAATTACCAATAAGAGGGAGAAATGCACAGAAATGAGGAAAAAGAAATTTAAAAAGAAATATATTGAGTTTAGATAAAGAGAGTAATGACAAGTACAAGGTGAAAATAAAACAGTATTACCCAATAACACATCAGCTGCAAGCAAATGGTCCATCACACTGTCCAAAATGTAAGTCTGAAATTCTTTTTGCTGAGTTCTTGTAGACCTTTCAGGGGAAGCCTGATCAATAAAATTTACAATTAGAAATAGAATCAACTAAACAAAGAGAAGAGCTCCTAGTTACATTATCATAGTTACAAAATAAAAACCTTACAAGTATATAGTATCACTTGTGAAATGGTATATATGCTGATAGTAGTTCTCTTAATTCTTTGATCACAGAATTAAAAATTGATGCAAGAGCAGAACATCATGTTCTTTTGAACCCACTCCTCCTGAAACAGTATTTTACTTATCTTAGTATTTAAAAAATAGCTGATTACTACTATACCACATATCCAAAAGTGATCTAACAGCTTATAATGAGATCTAAATTACAAACCATTAAAACAAACACAAAAGTTCAGCAGCCTTGTAGAGGTTAAGTCAATGGGAAGGGAAATATTTAAATAAAAAAATTAAGGAAGCACATAACTTAGTTCTGAGTTTCCTAGATACCAACAGGAAGACCAGAAAAAAATAATATGGTTCACAAAGCATTTTTTTCTCGATGAAAGGAAGCACATCAATAAAACATCACACACAAAAAAATCATTAAGGATGTTTTTTCCTAAAATTGTTCTGAGAGGAACGTTCTCTGTGCATTTTTTACAGAGGACAATGAACAACGCTGGAGGGTTGTTGTTGATAACAGTTTTATAAAGTAGAGGGTTCATTTTAATAATTATCTTGAAAAAAGCTTAAGGCATAAACTATGGTCCTCTGGTGGCATTGCTATTGGTAGTGGCATTAGGGTAATTCATTCAGGTGCAAAACTTTCAAGTATCTAACTGAGAGGCAGCAAAGTGCTGGGAGCACAGGGATAACAAGCAAGAAAGAGCCTGCTGGCATTCTTCTCACATGCCAGCAGTTTCACCCAGCTTTTCTCTTAGGGGAAGATTTATATGTTTTAGATGGAAGCATTGTTCCAATGCTTTGCAAGGGGAAAAAAAGAACCTATTTCTACTTCTTTTTTAATAGGCAGAGCCAGACCATGTTTATGACCATGACAAAAGTGAGCTTTAGAAGAGTTATGTTTTATGCATTTAAAATAAAAAAAACTATAAAAAATAGATTATATAATAACATATCTTTCTATTATGATTTTCAAAGTGGTTCTGATAAAGACTTCAATAGAGTAGTTCAAATCTGAATTCTATAATTAGATCAAAGGTATAATTTTAATGACTTGAAAACTAATAGCTAAGGAAAAGGGTACAAAAATGAGTATTTTCCTGTTTTGCTGACAAGGCATTTATTTTCTTTTAAAATGACAAAATATGTGTGTCTTAGCAGTTTAAAGAATACCAGTGCTTAGGAGTTTAGTTTGACATTAGGTTAATTTGTGGAAAAGTGAAGGAAATGTTAGGTTCTTTTTAGTCTCACTAGTCTGTGTAGCTGATCGGTTTCTACGATGGTTGGGAGGAGGGACGTGGACAAGGCCTGACGGCTCACACTGACATTGTACTGAAATCCCCATACCTGACAACCAGAAGAAAGTGAGAATTTTTTATGTGGTAGGCAGCAGATTGAGAGGTGTGTAAGGATTACTTTGCAATCAAACCAGATACTTTTATCAAACAGATTGTGTGATCAAAATTAAGGAGCAAGATTCTACATAGACAGGAGGACTTAAACTCTGCTGAGGACAACAGTACTCATTCAGATCGTAATCAACTCAAGGTGATTAATAGGATGACTGATAAAAAGCACAAAGTTTAAGCATCTATGAGGCTATAGGATATAGCCTAGAGAATAGGATATAGCATAGAGAAATAGCGCTATGAGTTGACAATATTTATAGGCACTTCATTAAAAAAGTTCATTTCAACTTCATAGGGATTTATGACTAGCTCAGACACAAATAGGCACTTAATTCTGATTCCTCTTACTTAAGTTTTTACACGAATGATCATGACCCAGAATTTACACTTGCTTTTGGCCTTAATTGCTGAGATTAAATGTTCCTGCTGAGATTTATAGTAGTCTACCTTTTAACAGAATAAGACTTAATCAATGCATGGATAGTTGTCTGAGGCATTTTTCTTTAAACAAGCCACTGAAACCTATTATGTAACAGATATGTGCTTAGTTTCCTGTGCATTATCTCATTTAATGTCTTTGTGGCTTCATCTCCGAAGCAAGACTTGTAAACAAATAAGATTATAAACAAATTGGACTACATTAAACTAAAAAACGCCTGCATACTGAAAGAAACTCAGTAAAACAAAAAGACACCCTTCCGAATGGGGAAAATGTGATGCATACTGTACAAGAGTACAGACAAGAGGCTGAGAACCAAGATCCAGAAAGAACTCATACAACTCAATAAAAAGAAAACAAAGAACTCAGTTGGAAAAAGGGACAGAAGAACTAAATAGACATTTCTCCAAAGAAGACATAAAGGTGGCCAATAGTCAAGTAAAAAAAAAAAAATGCTCATCATCACTTACTATGAGGCAAATGCAAATCAAAACTACAGTGAGATACCACTTCACACATGGGATACACTATCAAGTAGATAACATCTTCTGGTTTTTTTTAAACTGAGGTAACATTGGGTTTCCAACACTGTATAAGATTGAGAGGTACAGAATCACACCCAGTCAGATGTATGTTACCACACCACACCCAAAGGCCGGGCCCTTATAGTCCTCCACTATAGTCTACTGAGCACCCTCTACACTTACCACCCTGCCCTCTATGGTAGCTTCAATTCTACATTAGGATTTCTAGTATTTTTTATTGGTTTGGTTTTCTATGACCCTTTGTTCTGATTCTCTATATTCCACATATGTAAGTAAAAACATTTAATATTTGTCTTTCTCCTTCTGGCTTACTTGCTTAGTATAATCCCCTCCAGTTCTATCCATGTTGCAAATGGCAAAAGTTCATCTTTTTTATATCACTAAGTAGTATTCCACTGTGTATATACACCACAGGTATAAAATCCGCCTATCTTTTCTTGGGCAGTTAGGTTGTTTTCATAACTTAGCTACTGTAATTAGTGTTGCAATAAATATAGCAGTGCACATAGTCCTTTAATTAGTGCCTTTCCATCCTTTGGGTAGATAACTGGGAGTAGGATAGCTGGGTCAAATGGAAGATCCACATTTAATCTTTTGAGAAGCCTCCGTACTGCTTTCCACAGGGGCTGGACCAGTCTACATTTCTGTCAACAGTGTAAGAGGATTTCTTTTTCTCCACTTTCTCACCAACACTTGTTTCTGATCTTTCTGATGTGGGATATTCTCACATTTGTGAGATGGTATCTTATCACATGTGGATTTGATTTGTTTGCATTTGCCTCATGGTAAGTGATGATGAACATGTTTTTTTTATTTAACTGTTGGCCATCTGTATGTTTTCTTTGGAGAAATGTCTGTTTAGCTCTTCTGTCCCTTTTTTCAACTGGGTTGTTTCCTTTTTGTTGAGTTGTATGAGTTCTTTCTGGATCGTGGCTATCAGTTTCTTGTCAGATGTATAGTGTGCAAATAAATATTTTCCCCATTCGGAAGGGTGTCTTTTTGTTTTACTGAGTTTCTTTCAGTATGCAGAAGTTTTTTAGTTTGGTGTATTCCAATTTGTTTATAATCTTATTTGTTTACAACTCTTGCTTTGGAGATGAATCCACAAAGATATCACTGGAATGTTTTGCCTGTTTTCAGTTAGTGAGGCTGTGAGTTCTGGCATCAAAGAAATTAAGGTTTGAATCCTAGTTGTGACTTAACCTTTATAAGCCTCAAATACCTTCATTTTAGCATCTGTACATATTTTCCCCTAGTTCTGCTGAAATCTTCATATCCAAATTTAAATATACAAGAGCAACTCTGCAGAATTTGTGCTACAACCTCCTCACTGTTTTTTTAGATAAACCTGGTTTATCTTCTATATAACTAGGATGAATTAAGGCCAGAATGAAGCGCTATGATCTACCCTGGCTCTGACTGTCTTAGCCTCACATCTATCTTGCTGGTGAAAACAGTGAAGCCAATCAACATCAGTACTCAAAGAGTCTTAGCCTCCTTTTCAAGGCCTGTCACCGAGTAGTATTCCACTGTGTATATACACCATAGGCTTATAATCCACTCATCTTTTCTTGGGCAGTTAGGTTGTCACCAAATTTTCACGTGCTCAGGCCATACCCCTCAGGTGTCCACTCTCCAAGGTGAGAGCACTGTGGTTTTGTGAAGTAGGTATTTGGTATTTTGCTATTTCTATAGTGGATGAAAGCCTTTAAAAGGAAGATTTTTTTTGGTTTCTATCTTGACTGAAGTATTCCTCAACTGATTTCTGTTATATTTGAGTGGCCTCTTTGCCCATTTTTGCCACAGTCTTTGCTCTGTTTATTTCCCTGCAGTCAGTGGGTGGGTTTCAGTCTGATGTGAATGGGGAGGTCTTTTAGATGATAGAAAATAGAGTGATCTCAGACTATAGACAATTGCCCATGACATCAGCGAAGCACACACTGAGTCTCCTTAGTTTCATTATCTTTCCTTTTGTTAGATATAAAAACAGTATGTTCTTTTCTCACGGACCTCTTTCCACTGTCACAGTGGTCTTCACTGGGCCCTAATAAAGAGCATGGTGGAAACAGCAGAGGACACTGATGAATGGGGAAAGTCACTGGCCACTTTGCATAGGGCCACTCAGCTATTTAATTTTTTGAATATGTCTTCTGTGCCAGGCACTATGGTATAAATCTTACATGCACTTTATTTAATTCTCCAGATTACCCTTATCTGGAGGTTTCATTTTTATACTTATTATAACGATGGGGAAAAGCTGTAAAGGGTAAAGAGAACTGAGGTAGGCAAGGTCACACAGACATAATCAGCACACATTCAACTTCGTAAAAAAGTTTTGCCTGGTGATTTACATATATATTTAACTCTAACCACAATCTTGCAGGGAAGATAGGCTAATCATTCCCCAGAGAATGAATTTAGCTCAGTGGAATTAACATGCTTATGCCATAAACAGTAGGGTTAGAATTCAAAAACAGGGATTTCTCAATTTTAAACCTCTGCTCTTAAACCACACTGTCTCCTTATATTAATGGGTTTAGTAGGGTATATATAAGCCAGTCTCTATGAATGGCAGGCAATCTTTTATTTGTATAGATTCCCAATAAAGATAATTTCACATTCCTTTGTATATATAATCAAATAAGGAAGATACTCTTATGATGAAATTCCTACAATCATAGAATATAAATGGTCTGATTTGCGTTCATTAACTGAAAAATCAGTTGGTTCAAGTCCCTTTCCTCATGTACATAAACAACAAAATCTAGAATAATTCCTGTCTTGAATTACTTCAGCAATAAAGATTTTATAATATCATTCAAAATTACATGCTTGTAATTTATTATTTTACACTATAGGAAGATACAGAATACAACAGAATTCCTACTAATATATTTTATGGATGGATATTAGATCTGATCTTCCTCAGAGAGTTAATTTTTAAAAGCAAATCTGTATCTCTTATTAAGTAGCATCTTCCTGTTTGGAAAAAATAAAGGATGTGTTATAGTTAAATGATTTAAAAATCATACCAAGGCACTGTGCTAGTTTTGTGAGATAAAAGGACACATAAAAGTTGGTCCCTAGCTATAAGAAGTTTATATTTTTTTTCTGGGATTTTCAATCTTGACATTGCCTCCTTCTCTCTGAGATATAATCCTATCACACTGTAATCACACACAATTTCCCCGTATATACATGTTGAGAATGTTACCTTGATGCTAATACATGTTTTATCGAACTGTTTCTACTAAAAAAGAGATCTAAAAACACAATAAAGGATAATCATATAATTTACCCATGGTCAGCTGTGGTTCCTATAAGACAGAAAATGCTATTACAGGATACATTTGCCCATATCTTCCATATGAGTATTTTATTTGTTGATTCAATTCTGCTTTCTTGCATACACTGCTTCTGAACCTTATTCTGATATTTTCTGATTACCAATTCATTTCGCATAGAGTGCTTCAAATTCTTACCCAATGCACTAAGATACTGGCCTTCTTTCTTCTTATTTTTAAAAGCTCCCAAAGAGGACAGCCTCTATCAGACAAGCTTTTAAACTCTACTGCATGGGGATTCTTGATGAAAACAATTATTTTTCTGCTGATATTAAATACCATGGTCCTAATTAAACTGCCAAACATGATTGGTATCTAAATTACATTGGGAATTTTTTTTAATTGACCAAAGTGAGATAGATACTTCATATGAGTAATAAAACATCTGTTACGGTTTGTTTCAAGTAAGAAGTTAACCATATCAGCCACTAGAGGGAGCACAGAAAATGCAGTTTTTGTGTTCAAAATGAAGGAGGATTGAGGGAAGATGGGAGCACGAGGGACTGAGGTGATGGTGCACTGGTGAGATGGTGATGGGGAATACATGGGGATTACAATTAATGGCAAGTATATATAAATTTTAAAATATTTTAATAAAAAAAATGCTGACTGTATAGAAGTTCCTCAGAAAAAAAACCAAAAAGTTAGATATGTGCACAGATTGATTCTTTCATAAAACACGTTATTTTCAGAATCTCAGCATGCGTTTCTTGACTCCATTGGAATGAATTACCCAAAATAATATGAATGTATAGGCAATTAATTATATATTAAATGCCTTTTCTGTGACATTTATCCTTCCAAGATTTTTCTAGGTGAACATTTGGTTTTTAGGGATTGCCAATTTCTAGAGCCCAAAGTATGGCCACTTAAGACTCATTTTCTGTTGCATCAGAATCTGTCCATCAACCTATCACTTATCAGAAGAATGGGTAAGTACAAAGTCTAAACATTTCTGTCTTCTCAAAATTCATGTTGAAGACTTAACCCTCAATATGATGGTAATAAGAGGTAGAGCTTTTAGGAGGTAAGCAGGCTTACACAAGCCCATGAGGGTGGTGCCTCCTTGGTGGGATCAGTGCCCTTATAAGAAGAAGAAACACCAGAGTTCTCTCTGCCATGGGAAGATCCTGTAAGAAGGGAGTCATCTGCAGACCAGGACGAGAGTCCTTACCCATCAGATCTGGCATCCTGATGTCAGACTTCTTAGCCTCCAAAATCATGAGAAATAAAAACCTATCATTTAAGCTGCCCAGTCTGTGGTAGCTTGTTTTAGCAGCCTGAGCTAAGAGAGCAAGCAACCTAGGGGAAGGAAGACTCATAGTTGCACAGGACTAATAGCAACAATCCCTAGTAGTATGTGGCTCTAAATATGCAGGGAAGGAGATTTCATTACAACTTGAAATCTTGTGGGCCGAATGCATCCTTGGTCTGTTTTTTCTTTTTTAGATAATTTTTTTTAATTGAAATACAGCTGTTCTCATCTATATAATGTTTATGGCTGCTTTCTAGCTAAAATGGCATAGTTGAATGGTTGGGACAGAAATATGGCCTGCAAAGTTTACAACATTTAGTATTTTGTCCCTTACAGAAATGGTTTGTCAATTTTTGTTCTAGAAAGATGGATGGTAAAGGATTGAATGAGGGACACACTTGTAGGACTGGAAAAGAAGAGAAACAGACTGATATAGTCTACAGCACATCTGGGATAAAAAAAATTCTGACTGCTTTTATAATACAGAAGAACACAAATCACGACAGTCTCTGGAATACAACCTGCTTGGTTATTAATGTGCTAATTATAAAAACAGTGCAAAAGGAGATATAGTGTATTTCTTGTCTGTACCTCCAACAAAAGGTCAATCAGTGGAGTCTGTTTGCTGGCAGGAGTAAGACAGAGGTTGTCTATTATTAGGACCCGCATGAAGTCAAAAACGAACTTTTTAGCTGGGTGATTGGTCAAATAAGTCTTGGTGCCCACATTGCAGTATTCTGACTGGCTTCTGTTCATCCCAGTGTCTGCTGCAAAGGCTTTAAATTCTTCTGCTGGGGATCCAACTTCATCATCAAGATCAGTCACCTAGGAAAACCAATGGGAAGACAGGCTTGTCACATTTTATTTGTTTTGATATATTTTACTTCTTTGTTTCCTAAAGCCCAATATGTAGCAGCAACAGTGCTTTCCTGCAACATTTACTTCCTATCAAACCACTTAACCACATTATTTCACTTTGCTTTGCTTGAACCCTGCTTTTAAGGTAACTGGGCAATAAAGTTCATGGTTACTAAGACATGCTCTTTATAACATTAAAGAGCATTGGTAGCCATGACTGGCTACCAATAATATGTCTGTTTTATGCTGTTGGATGCCAGAGTGAATAACTGCTCTAAAACTAAATGAAACAATACAGTAAGAATGTCTTTATTTGTATATTTGTAATGATGCCTACCGAGAAGTCAACTGTCACAGAATTCCAGGTAAGGATCTGTCAACTTAGGGCAGCAACTAAGGGCTGATCCATTTTTTGCAGGATTAAAAAACAAACAAACAAAAAACCCACACACAAAAACAAATAAATAAGCAAAACTACAAGAAAATGAGTACTGAAGTTGAGCCAACACGGAAAAAAGGATTATAAGATAGGTTATAAGATGTTGACAATGAAAAGACATTGATGTATCAGCGAAAGTCAGTTTTTACCAAAAATGAGGATTTATGAATTATCAGCAAGCCAGAGTACTTAGTCATGAATATTTAGAATGAATATTTCATCTTTACTCATGAAAGAAAACAGATATGAAGTTAGTCTATTCCAGGTCCCTAGAGAGAGAGAGTGGTAGAAATAAGAGGAAATATCACAAATTCTGAAGTACAAAGAACCATCTTTTGGAATTGCTTTATAGTAAAAAAAAGAAATATCTATGCCATACATGAGTACAATCTACTAACTTTCTATTAAATTAGTATAAAATAGGAAAAATAAAAGTTTATTTAAATAAGAAAAGTTGAACAGAGAGGACAAATATGTATTTCATTTTTTGACGGACAATCAACTCTATAATTAATTTGTAAAGACTGAATTCAGAAATATGTAATTTCTGAGACGAAGTAGAAATAAATTTCTATCGTACCGGGAAAACCATTTCACAGCTACATAGCTATCATTACATACTTTTATTTTAAGATTTTATTTATTTTTGCATAGAAGAACTGGGTGTAGGTTAGAGGGGTGGCGGAGTGGGGGTGGTGTGTGTGTGTGTATAAAGATTCACCAGAGACAGAATGTGGAACAGAACAGACAGACTGAAATACACTGTTGAGAGGAGCAGCAGGCAAGACAGGAGTGGTCTGCTGTGCCATGTGGATCAGCTCCCTGGCCAGGGAACGAACTCAGGCCATTGCAGTGGTAGTGCTAAGTCTTAACCCCTAGCCCATCAGGGACTGGAGAGGAAAATTACTAAAACAAGGGACTTGAAAAAACAAGAAAATGGTAAATGGAAAGAAGGAAGTTGAGTTCAGTGATATTCGGGGGGAAAGCAAGAGTATGGGAGCTGGATGCCAGATAATTATGTAGTAGAGAAGAAAGCTATAAAACTGTAAGTTGGTCAGAAGCTTAAAAAATTGGTAAAAAAAAAAAAAAAAGTGCCACTCTTTGGAGCAGACTGATGCAGTATTGACATTTTCCTCCCCTACCTACCATTTCTGAGTAAGGGCGAGTGTTGAAGGGGAAGACCGTTGCTGCTAAAGCACACAGGAAATCAGGGCTCATCCACATGCAGGCCAGGTCTGGAACATTGTGATATAAGTATCGAAAGAACTGCATCAGGGTCACAGGATACTCTCTTAGCCAAGATCCCTCCTCCTCTGCTTGCCAAGGCTGCCATGGGCACAAGAAAAGAAGTAACATGTTAGAGAAACTGACACTGCTAAAAATAATTATAAAAAAAATCTATGCTCGCTATTCGGAAACTGAATAGATGATGGCCTGGACATGTTTTAAAAACTACACATAGACACACACAGGCAAACGAACCTAGCAACACATGAAAAAGAACAATTGCCCGAGAAACTGAGAGGATGTTTGGCTATAGAGTATTCCTAGGTCAGCTATGGGAGTCAGAGGTTTTGATTATTCATCATTACCAACATAAGTACAGTGGGTGCCAACAGTGGCTGTGTTACCATTAAAGCTGCTCCATTCTTCATCATGTCAGAAGTAGAAAGAAGTTAAAGAACAGGAAATTTAGTTCACCTCTCTGAGCCTCACATTGTCATAGGCCAAAGGAGGAGAATAACGCTTTTAACCATTATACAACTATGACACTGTGATTTATGATACATATATATTTAGTCTTCATTCTATTCCTGGCATAGATCTTCTTATAATTCCCTACATGATGATAGCCATAAAGGTAACTTATGTTACTCATAACAACTCCTCTTTCAATCACAACAAAGCATAAAACTAGGGAATTAGGACTCAACCAGAGAGGAGAGAAATTAAGAGATGAATTTAATCACCACTGAGCAATAATTTGATCATGTGGTACCAATAACCAAAAGCAAGGAAGTTAAGGACTTCTGGGTTGGTGAATGTATGGAGATGCCTGGCTGGCAGGACAGGACAGAGAAGGCAGTGGTGCTCTACACACTTCACATACCTGGCTCCCCACATCTCTTCCATCTGCTTCTTCTGGAGTTGTATCTTTTATAAGTTGGTAATCTAGCAAGTACAATGTTTTCCTGAGTTGTAAGGGCACAGATAACAACTTGCAATTGTGACTGGTGTCTACGTGGACAGGTGTTCTTGTGAAACTGGGCCCTTTACCCGTGAGCTCAGGGCTAAGTCCTGGGAGATAGTGTCAGAATGAATTGACCTGTGGGGCAGTCAGCTAGAGAGGCCATTCCCCCACATATTTGGTGACCAGAAATATTGGAAGTGGAGTAGTGTTGTAGTGGAATACTGAGAGTACTGTGCTTTTTCTTAACAACAATAAAAATGACAACAAAAACCAAAAAAGAATATATTTAAACAATGCTTATCTTTTGATACTTTCCCATAGAATGAGTCTTTTTCATTTACTTTCTTTTTATTTGAATAGGAGTGAAAAGAAGAATTCTAAAACATTCTAAAATATTACATTTAAAGGCAATCTTCTCTTCCTTAGGTGGCATAAGAATAATTTTGACTAAAATCAGATTTGTCAGGTACTTATAAAGTGTCTAGTTAATAATTCTTCATACAAATGTGATCCTATATTGTGTAAATAAAGTCATTACTCATAGTATTCTTGTAGGAATAGGAATATATATTTTGTCATTATATTATTTCAAGTCTAATTTGAAATAATTTAAATAGAAAACACAAAAACAAATAAAAAGTAAAATCTGCTTTGACTTTCTAACCTCTACATGAAAAATTTGAAAGTTCAAGTAACATGTTATTGCAATGCCATATACTTTCTCTCCATATATTCATTTACACATGCATGCATTGCAATATGTAATTTATAATACGAATAATATTTGTTAATACTTTTGGACACTATATTCTAGCCCCTCTTGTAAATACGTTGTGTTTATACTAACCCATTAAATACAGCCCCCCTAAAAATAAATAAAATTTTCATATGAGGAAAATGAAGCTCAAAGAGGCTAGTATGTCTGAAGTAGCAGTGATAGAATCTGAACTCAGGCAGGGCAACAGAGACCATGGTCTTAACAACTGTATTACATTACATTAAAGATAGCAAAATAGAGAGTGTGCGGTTCCAGAGACCATGGAACAAATAGTCACATTGCCAAAAGGTACTGTAAATTTTTTTTAAAAAAGGGACAAAGGAGAGGTATTATCACCAGGTATCAGCACCCCAGGAACTTACTGAATTCAGCATGCTGCGTAGCATTCCCAGTAATAAAAAAGCAGCTTCAGTACACACGTTATGGATAGAAGAGACCACAGTTCCACTGGAAGCTGGAACGCCGAAGATAAATGTCCAAATGGAATCTAAATCAAACTGCAAAGGTGAAAGTGAATAAAGGTTAGTTATTGTTAATTTCTTACAGTAGAGACCCTTGTAACTTTCTAATAGTCTAAAATTTCTTCAAAATTAGTTTTTTTCTAATGAGTCATGGTGAAAGCGATGAAACTCAGCACTCCTATGTTCTATATTGGAAAAGTCATCTTTGTATCTACAAGGAAAAACTAAGTACTGTGCATCATCCTACTTTAGATACCTATGTTGAAAATTTTGTTTTCTATTTTTTTCTCTAAGGAAAGCAAAAATAAAATACTAATAATTTGCTAATAAAGAAAATTATAAAACTAATTAGGCAGGCTCTTTTATTTTCCTTCTCCTGGCAATATTCTAATTCAATTTTAGATTACATGGATATAATTTGACAAAATGAAAATCAATTGGAGATTAACTCATAGCAATTTTATATAATACTTTATGAATATGGTGTCATGAGAATTTCAAAAAATTATATAACCAACCAAAGTCTGCTAAGCTTGATTTTTAAATCTTGATTCAGTGTAAAGATATAAACTCTGTGTTTTCATTTATAAGGTTGAGTTAATTACTAGAGTTTATATGATTAGCATTTGGCATCAAGGATAGAAATATAGTTGAGTTAAAAAGCTAAATACCTAAGCCTGGCAGTGCAAAGACATAAACAGATGTAATATAATACCCGTAATATTCTTCAGCTATAAATCAAGTAAAACCTTGCTGTTTTCCTAATGATAGATGTTATCTATCATTAAGGAATTAAAAAAAATTCTAATTAGGAATTGTACTAAGAATCTTGTCCTAACTGCACAATTAATCCGTGTTTAGGGATTTAGAATATATTAACCCAAGTGATACCACTTTGGCTTACTGATTACTCTGAATTAAAGGTACATCAGAAACAGCCATGTAAGAAGGACATTCTGACACTTCATCCTCCTGAAAGCAGGAAATAAATTTAAAATAAACTTTAAATTCCCTGGCATTAGGGAATTTAGAGCCAAGAAGACTATGTAAACAAACGATGTTACTTCTTTTGGCTACCCAAAATCCCTCTTCTAATCAGTTCATAAATGTACTGTTTCTTCACCCAAAAAGCATAAAAACTGGTTTGAGTCTCATGTCTTTGTAGGAGTCCCATACCTACATGTATAATTAAATTTGTTTTTCTCCTGTTAATCTGTCTTTTATTATGGGAGAAGAGTGTCTCAGTGAACATCCTAGAACGGTAGAGAGAATGTTACTAATCTTCCCCTACAATAATACATGTTCCATTTCCTTCTTTTTTAAATGTGTAGAAAATTATATTTCAACAAAAAGTCACCTAATTGAAAAGAATTCTTCCATTTAAATATCCAAATTCCATAAAAAATCCAAAGTTTTTATGCATGTGTAAGTAACCATAAAGAAAAAGGACCAAACAGGGACAAAGGAGTTCTTTTTAGAAAATTTTTCTATGGTATTTTCAGAGTTTTGTGCCCCAGATCAAAAACTAAATGTGAGGAAGAGGTGTAATTAGTTGCTTAATTTATCATGATTGACCCATTTCATGATCCTATGGTGATATTTTGCACATATATAATTACACACCTTACTAGATAATTCCTACCTGGCAACCCTGCTTACATCGGCTGCTGATGACAGGCACACTGACCTGCAGGTTCTCAGGCAGCTCACTAACTGGCTGCTGTAGAAACAATGCCATGAGGAGAAAATAGAGGGCAGGGACATTAGTGTGTTTAGGAAGAAATGACTGAAGAACTGGAAAACCAGGAAAATGACAGGCATCCCGGTTAATCTCTCTGACTGTCGATCTCCCTCCAGCACTCCTGCCCACATTGAACCCTAAGAAAACAACAAGTACAAAATTAATAACTGATTTCCAAGCTGCATTGATAATGAATGAGTAATTCAGTACATGTAACATGCCCATCTAGAACATTCAAATTACTACAGGCAATTAACTATTCAATGTTTGAATTAATCTTTCACGCAAGAGTTTTGCTAACTATTAGGATAGAGGTCTTAGCACATAGTGGGACGATAAGGCACCAGGGGTGTCCTCATTAAAAGAATGACCTAAGAAGGGCTCTAAAACTCTTGCCTGTATTTCCCTAAGAAGAAAAGATGCCTCAAAACAGTCAAAATTTAGGATGCTGCAAATATGTACTTTATAATTATTATAACATAGACAATGTATCTTTGTCTTGAAAGTCATAGGACACTGTAAGTTTACCTTATCCATGGATTAGAGACAAGATCAAATCAATAAATAAAACAAAACAATCTCTCCTCATGTGACATGTTAACGCCCTGGGACGGTGCCTGGCAGTGGGACAGCAAATCCCAGCTGTTGTGACTGCTGCTCTCCACGGGCCTGAGCAGCTTCAGGGTCGCTGAGAAACTCAGCTCTTCTAGGAGATGGTCACAGTTACTAGAGTGACCTCTAGTATCAGTCTTCCTATCACTGTTGCTTCCTCTGTTACATAACTAACTTCAGGATACAGTTCAGTTATTTATTTTACTACCCTGAACTTAGCACAGTGCTCAGCACAGAATGAAAACTGTCCAGTTTCAAAGGAAAACTTTTAAAATAGCAACAAATAAAGGATAGATCTTTACTTTGAAGCTATTTTTCTTTTAACTGAATGTTAACATCATCTTCTATCATTTTCTTAGAATGAAGTAAGCATGTACTTGATGCTATTTAACTTAAAGAGAAATATATGTCTCGGTTGTTTTTTAAATATTTCAGGCTAGCCAAGGGCTCAGAGTGATGTGGATTAATCTCCCAAGGTATGCTCTTCAACAAAAATTGTATAGCCACTTTCATATATCATTGAATTTCTCAAACACAATGAACATGTGCAATAGAAATTACTATTATCCTTCTGCAATGAAGAAAATATGTGACTTGCTTAAAGTCATAAAACTAATGATTGGAACACTTACTCCTGGAACAGGGCTTTCCGTTTCTGAAACGGCAGAGTCCCACTGTCTCCCTCGGCCTTATTAACAACATGGCCATGTATCTCAAACAGTTCACAGGGGTGATTTTTGTTTACAGTAAACTAAATGAAATTATGAGTATAAAAAGTGTTGAACTTTAAGAAATCAAAAGACATACAGTGATCTTTTAAATAGGAAAATAAATTTTGATTAAGCTACATACAGGTCCTAAATGAAACAAAAAATAGGATTCATTTTCCTCTCTGAAATTTCACACTCTACTTTCCCTATAATTAATATTATGGAACACCAACTTTGTTATTAACGACTAAACATTAACTTAAATCCAGGTTACAGCTCTATGGGTGGTATTTTTATAAAGAAATATTAGACAAAAAAATAATGTGAGTAAAACATTCAAAAATATTAGTTTTATCATGAGCTCAAAGTGAAAGAGAATCAAAAGATGATATGCATGTATACATGCATAGATATATATTACCAGTTATTCGGGAATCAAATCTAATTTAAGTTATACACAAACTGAATACCTAGATTTCTCTTTGAGAATCAGAATAGCATCTGCAATGTGTAAGCAGATATCAATAAAGAGCAAATAAATGCTAAGGCTTAAGTCCAATAAGTAAAAAATGGTAAAAACAGTTTTTTTCTGCTACTACTGAAGTGATGTGGGACAGAACAAAGGCCAGGACTAAGCGTAAGAAGACAGATACTGAGCACTATTACTGTGTGCTTCAGGAACCTGATCAAGCTGTGTTATTTTCCTAACTAGGGAAGTTAAACCTTAATTTACATTCAGTAGGTTCATACCATGTAAAATAAAAGTACTATAAAATACATAACTGTTTCCAAAATCATGAAGCCTAAATAAAAAAATATATGTGAAAAAATTCTGCAAACCACAATGCTGCCTTTGGCTCCTATTATTCCACTATTATCCTTGGTTCAATAAAAGTCATGCTGTCAATTATATTAAAAATCCTCACATGCCACAGAATTTCATTTTCAATTGTGCTTTGTTTATTTTCTAGTAGCTATCATTAAGGTCAATACACAAAATTTCTTGCTACCAAACTGTTCATATTAGTATCTTTATGCTATACTCTGTTCTCAGAGTTGACAGAAAATAGTGATCAATTTTTCAGATTATAAATCTATAGTAGTAGTAATAATAATAATAATAATAAATTAAAATGTGTATTTTAGAGTGGGTAATTTTCTCCAGAAGTCATTTCACAGCGAAAAAGAAATGGTATCACTATCACTTCCGTCTTCATCACGAAGATTCTTTTGGCATTTTCCACATTTGAAATAACCATAAAATAATTCTGCTGCAAAAGTTCTCTCCTCTTACCATTCACTTTAATATTTGAGAAAGCAGTTCAGGCAGTAGTGAGGTATAGAAAAACTACATATTAAATTCTGATCTCTAACTTCCCCATATGACAGGTTAAACATGTAATCCTGATGCTTGTTACAGAAAGCAGTGATGAATGATTTAAAAATGTAATGTTACAGTGACAAATATAATTTTAAAATATTTTGAGTTGAATGACCTTAATTGTCAATAAAAACATTACCTTCAAATATATATTTCCAAAGTAAGATTAATATGAATTAATATAGGAAATCTAAATTCTCTAGTCACTTAAGGACTCAGTTAAAATTTTGTAATAGCATAGAAAAGCAAATAGAGAATAAATGAAACTTTAAACTTAAATCCATGAGTGGATATAATAGCAAGTGCTTTGGCTCTGAGTTGACGTGGATTTATAAGTCAGAACTTACTGTGACAACTGATTTCATTCCTATTCTATGGTTTTTTTGTCAGTAAAATGGGTATTACAGTAATAATATCTCAAAGACTTGCAGTGAAAATTAGTAACTGGTGCAGATAAACCACTCAAAATATTATTAATTCAAATTCTGGTAAGTGGTTAAATATTTACTTATAGATCAGAAGGGTAATATACTAAGATCATAAGGAATTCCTTAATTTTTCTGACTTCATTTTGATTTGCAATTTAGGAAGCCAAATTTGAAACATTTTTAAGCTTTTTATTCAATCACTAATAAAAATTCTTGACTTCTAAAAACCATCAAGCTCAGATTAAATATTACATAGGATTTAAAAGATTTAAAAACAAAACAAAATCTCTTATTTCAAAGCAGCTGACTATAAAAGGTCCATACCTAACACAGTTCCGATCTTATTTGTTAAGACAGAGTCTGTCTGTTCCAGCCACCCTCCACCACTGAGTCCTTCTTTAAACTTGATGAGAATAGACTGATTACTCAGTAAGACAACAAGAATCCTCATGGCTGCTGTAACTGTGGTAGAATGCAAGTGTTCTTCCATAAACATCATAATCCAGTCAAAACCTAGTGTCTTGACCAGTTCTTCACATGCTCTATTCAAAGAGGGATTTAAAAAAGAGAAACAAATTAATTTCAAGTAATAGGAGTTCAAGTTTAAAAGAAAAATGAGACTACATTTTGTTCTTGAGATATTATACATTTCTGGGTTTTAAAACTATCTATTAAAAATCAGTGACAATACTTTCTTTTGTCTACCATGAATTAATTAGTTAATAGCAACTAGTACCACAAATTCTAAAAAGATTTTACTTACTGCAAATTAATGCTTGTTTTTTCTTTAGATGTATAAACTAATTTTAGCAATATATCTAGAAGTCTGTTCCTCAGAAGTATAAGATTAGCAGATACAAGACCTCCAAATTCTTCTTCAGTTCCTGTAATGAAAATAAATTAATTAAAATGTCCTCACAGATAAAACAGGATAGAATATCTAACACAATTCCAGGAAATCTCACTGAAAAATATCTTAGAAAATATTTTTTTCTAGGAGTGTCTTCTGTTAAAGTTGACAAGATAGGGTCAACTCTATCATTTTTCTTTAGAATATTGAAAATTGTTCATTTGCATTTATATTATCTGACAGAGTGCTTTTAAAAAAGGTCATGGACTGTTTCCTGCAAAAATATCTCTTCCCCTTTACCAACAGGGGGTGAAAGTCATCAAGTGAAATTCATACAAAAATAATACAGAGCCTTAATATCTAGTTTCTTTTTGAAAGAAATAAATTTATCAGATTTAAAAATTTATCAGATTTGATCGGAAGGGAGCATAAACTAGTCAATAAATGTATTAGTGCATAAAGGGAAGTTAATATTAAACAGCAGAGAAGAGGATCAAAGGCACACAATTCTACTAGAGAAACTGGAAAAGACGGAGGGAGGCAGAACGCTCACGGTTCTCCTCAGACACACTACAGGCAGACCTGGCACAGGTGGCTCAATGTCCAAACTAGCTTTGCCACTGAAGAGCTAATGGTTAGCTAGGCACAACCACAAGTCACATTCTAGAACTGAAACTCAGGGTAAACTTGAACAACCATGGTTATAACATTCTTTTTCCTGTTTGGGCAAAATGACTATTATTCCTTTATTCACCTTCTTACTGAAATACTAAGTTTGTACCTTAAATTATGAAGTGTACTTCAAGTTTACCAAAGAAAACTCAAAATTTCCTTCCCTTCTAAGAGGCAGTGCACTGATAATTCACCAACTGTTTTACTGAAAGCATAACCATAGAATTGAAACTGATACAGGAAATATTTCAATTTTTCTACAATAAAGTGAAAATCTACCCAGAATTGAAAAAAAATCCCCTAGCTTTTATGGCTAGTTTTCCTACTGTTATTATGCTTCCCCTCATTATCAAATATAGTTTAAAACAATGAACTCTGAAAGGTTCCAGGTTAGCTTTTACTCAGCTAAACTGAGGTTATGTGTGCTGAATTTTTTAGGAACATTATTCTTAACCCAGTCTTCAATCCATAGAAAATAAACAATAAATGGCACATATTAATAAGCTCAATAATGCAATTCTGACTTTTTATTTCAAATGCCAATGAACTGATGAGAATACTAGTCTAATAATTAAGTTAACAAATAACAGAAAAATTAACTAATAGATACATCCATACTGCTGTGCTCTTATCAAAACTTTTTTTACATTAACTGTCGTTACTTAATTCCACAACCAGCAAAGAAATATGGAGACTAGAGAAATATTTTTCTCATTTCATTACAGTTAAACGTGGTATAAATTGTCAAAGATTCTTAAATTCCTATTTACTTGGCTTATATTAATTTGGAACTTAGAAATAATCCTTGTATAATGTAGAAAAATGTAGTAGTTAAAAGGTTTGGATGACCTGAATTCAAATGTAGTGGTATAATCTCACATGTTTACTTTACTTGGTTCTTCTGTCACTCAGTTTCCTTCTTTGTAAAACTGGGATAACGATAGTACCTTTTTCATAGGACTAATATTACATAAAGCACTTAAATAATGCCTAGCAGATATTAAGCACTCAATAAATGCTATTACTGATTTCATCTTTATGCTTAAGCTTTGTTAATAGGCTTCACCAAAGAAATACAAACATTGTTCCAAATGAGCAGGTAGTAGATTACAAATTATTAAGGGTCTTACGTCCTTGTAATTACCAAGAAGCTCCTTATCTTATTCAATTTCTTAATTCTTACTGTAAACCATTTTACACTACTTTCTTCTATCCATGAAGTATACTGAAGAAGTTGTGTTCTAGATGGTATAGCGAAAATGGAGAACTTTTTTGTAAGTTTTTTTGGTAAGTTTTAGTAAGTTTTGTAATTTTCTCTCTCCCTTTTAGGCAGGTAAGTTTTAAGAGTTTAGATGAAATAATTTATTTGATAAAATTTTGCATGAAAATAATAATACTGTCTATAAGATATTGTGAGTTTAACTACAAGTCAAACCAAATGGTCATGTTTCAATGCTTTACAAGCAAATTTTCTATCCTAGAATACACAATAGGAAAACTGTATTTCTATGTGGGACAGAGTACAAAGATATGTACCAAATGAAGAAAGTTTAAAGAAAAAGTGGTTATCATGGACTCAGGAACTCAAATGATGAAATTACTTTTATACTTGGATGAAATGATGTTAATATTCATTCCGTGAGCTACTACTAAATATTTAATACATAAAATTAATGATAAACTAGATATAAAATAAGCTAGATATATTCACTTTTTAGCAAGCATCTGTGTTTCTAACAAGATGTATATAAATTTAAAAAAATCAAACAATGTTTCAAAACTTCATTAAAGAGGTGTGCTATTTAAAGGAACATTGCTACAAATCCTCTAAAAACAGGAGTGATTTATTTTTAAAGTAGAATACACACCCTATGAAACTTTGCAAGCAATTCTGCATTTCTGCATATTATATAGGCTTAATACATTTGTGAAATATCAAAAAAGTGTAAGATGAAGAGAAAACTAACAATCATATCACATATAATTCAGGTCTAACTTGTACCAGAAGATAATGGGGCCTACTAACTAGTTTTCAAGTTCCAGAATCGACTCACCAGTGTCAAGCTTCTCTTCATTGTTTATTTCCATAACTACAAACTTCTCACAAACTGCAAAGGTTGGTAAAGTAGAAGAAATAAACTGGCCAAACCTTGAAATATGAGAATAAAAACAATCATAGATTTTATTTTTCCTTCTCACAACAAACAACAAAATATATAGAAACAAGAAAGGTATGAAAAACAAAATAGTTCTTAACTATCATTTTACAGAACTTGAGTTTATTACTTGGTCTACCTGAGCTTGTGGCAATTCATATTATATATGTTATAATCTTTTATAAGATAAAAATATTTCTTCAGAAACAGGTCGAATGAAAAAGTCCTAACATTTACAACATGGATTCACTGTAGCCCAATAATTAGGAACTTGAGTTCTGTAAACACAAGTAAGGTTAAAATCCTAGCTTTTATAAATTTTAAATGGGTTACCTGGGACAAGTAGCTTAACCTCAGTGGGCCTTAGTTTAATTTGTAAAGTGAAGAAAAAAAAAAAAAAACCTTGGTAGGCTTAATGACCATTTTGATAAAGCGATCCCTATAAGTTCCACGCTAAGATCTAAGTAAATATTGTTAACCATGACAATCTCCAAAACAGTTCCTTAGTTCCAGTTTCAAATATATCATCAAGTTAGAAATGTTCTCTTGGTAAATAAATATAAACATAAGAGATTTACATACTATGCAGATCAGAGATTAGCCTCCTGAGAACTTTCTATTAAGTAGGTATGTTTCTACCTGAGATACCTGGAAGATTACATGTTTAAACAATTCTCTACTTTGGGATTAGGTAGTTTTTCTTGAGTAGATTTAACATTACAGATGCTACAGAGGCACAGAAACCAGTTACATTCATCTCATTCATCTTAACCTCACTGGTATTTTTAATTATTAAATTGACAAATATAGGTGTTTTCACTACCTGAGAAGATCATTGCTGTTGGGAAAACCTTGCAGTAAGAAGCTCAGCACATTACTAATAGCAGCAATGGTAGGCTGGGATAAAGACATATCTCGAAGAGTCAGCAGCAGTTTTGGGATTAGCTGGAATTCCCTCATTAATTTGGCATTCTTTGATGCTTCACTAAAGAGAAAGAAGATTTTTTACACACAGTACTATTATTTCTTTATAACTGAAAAACTAGCTGCATAGGTATTAACTAATACCTGGACTCTGTGAGCAGTTCAATGAAGTGTTCAAATAAGGAAAGATGAAGTTCATAAGGTGCATGAAGCCAGACCTACAGAAAAAACAAAAAAGAACAATGGTATATTTAGGACTAGAAAATACCCTGAATTTCAGTTCAATAAACACAAACTTGTTTCACTTACACTTAACTGAATATAGCCAATTCATTAATTTTTTATTTGATGAAGCCCAATAAAACTCCTTGTATGCAGGACTTCGGGTTCTGTTCCTAAGGGGTAATTGCTATGGAACTACAAAGTTAAGGTCCGCAGAATGTTTTCTAGGAACCCATGACTGAATACTATGACTGAATATTGAATATAATGAATAATGAACATTATGTACTGAGTACAAAGACTTAATGATTGGAATCACCAATCATTCCAATGTGGGGTCTAATATTGGAAATAACCTCTGCTAAGTAATACACCAAACAATTCCTGGAACTCGTCAAGTGCTGAGAGATTAATATGCACTCCTACTGACAGAATAGACTCAGCAACATATTGGGACTTGGGAAGAGTTCTCATAGTGTATTATCTTAGTAGTGGGGATACATTAGTACTAGACTAAAGGTCCACTCTAACAAAGCTTAAAGCATGTCTCAAAAGGAAAAAGCATGTCTCAAAACAACTGTAATAGCAAAGTTCAATATTCTTGAAACAAGTCCAACACAATCTAAAATTCAGCATCCCTTCAAAAATTACCAAGTATGTAAAGGAATAGGAAAATATGACCCAAACAGTGGGAGAAAAATCAATCACCATAAATAGGCCCAGAAGACATAGGTGATGGAATTGGCAGGAACTGAAGAAAACTATTAACATATATAAATATCAAGTCATTGCTTTATACTGAAAACTGATGTTACATGCCAATTAAACCTCAAAAAAAGAAAAGAAACCAACAACTTTGGGAGGGAGAGTGGGGTGGGAACAAAACAGGGAGGGGCCGACTGGCCCAGGGTAAAGGACTATGGGTATCTGAATGGTGGGGGTGGATTGGTGACATACATCTAATGAGGTGTGAATCTACACCCCTAAATTATGTATGGTACTGTAAACCAATAATGATACCTCAAAAAAGAAAAAAATAATGGAATGTGGTATATATACACAGTGAAATATTCTTCAGTTATAAAAAAAGATGAAATCTTGCATTTTGTGACAACATGAATGGAACTGGAAGGGGGCAGTTATATTAAGCAAAATAAGTCAAAAGGAGAAAGACAAATACACCATGCTTTCACTTACATGAGGAACACAGAGAAATATCAAAGGCAGACATAAATTAAGTCAAAACAAACCCTAGTAATCTGATATCTGACATAGAATAAAGTTGGTGGGAGGGGGTGGAGGAAAGTTGGGGGAGGGTGTGGGAGTAAGGGAACAAAGTGGGGAGTGGCCTGATGGGTTACAGTAGAGGGATATGGTGCCTTGGTGGTGGACATAGTGTTGTAACATATGTCTGAAGACGTGTGAACCAATACTCCTCAATCACATACAATGGTATAAACAGTATTACCTCAGTAAAAATAATATAATAAACAAAGGAAATAACTTAAAACTATTATAAATATGCTCCTTATGCTAAAAGAATGTAACAAAATAAAAATGAACATAAGGAAACAGAAGTTAACTTCTATAGATGAAAAATATCTAAAATAGAAAATATACTAAATAGGACTGAAAACTGATTAGATTCTATCAAAAAGTTTAGTAAACTTGAATTCTTAATAATAGAAACTATTCAAAGTGAAGCATGAGAAAAAATAGTAAAAAGACATTACTTGAGCGTTACTGATTTGTGGGATAATATGAAAAAAACTTAAGAAATGTGTACCTGGAGTCCAGAAAGGAAAAGGAGGAAGGCACCAGGGAAAAGAGCTTAAGAAATACTGGCTAAAAAATTTCCAATTTGATGAAAATGAGAAACTGACAGACTTAAAAATGTCAATAAAGCAGAAGAAATATAAAGAAGGCAGTGGAGAGACTGGCATCTTAAAAAAAAAAAAAAAATCAACAACTCTGCTAAAATAACCTACAACGATAGGGGAATTTATCACCAGAAGACATGAACTACAAGAAATGTCAAAAATATTTCAGGCAGATGAACTATGCAAGACAGAAATCTGGATCTACATAATGGAATAAAGAGTGCCATAAATACTATGTATGTGAGGAAACATGACAGAAATTTTAAAATGGTTTTAGAAGATAATTATATTCTCACTTGTAGGAATACTATAGGGGATCAAGGAAAAAAAAATAACATCAACAACAAAAACCCACAACAAAACAAAACTAAACTAAACAGACAACTACAAATCAGATATTCTGCAGGGAAGAGGGAGTGATTGGGATTAAGGCAGGGATGGAAAAAGCACAAGGGACTATGGTGATGGTGCACGGGTGAATTGGTGATGGAAATTCTATGGGGACTACATCTAGAAAAGAAAGCAGGCATTGTAAGAAAAATAAATATAATTTAAAAATTACATAATAAAAGAAGACAATAACTGACCATTAAAATAAAAAATAATGTGAAGTATTGTGGGGATAAGAGACACATAGAAGTAAAATGTATAGCTTCAACAGCACAAATGGCAGAAGGAGAAATGGAAGTTTATTTATTGTTCCAAGGTTTTATAGTATAGTTAAGTTGGTGTGATAGTCCTTGAAGACAGACTGAAGTGTCACACCTGTAATCCATTGATTCTAGAATAACCACTAAAAATGAAAGTGCTCTGTGTTGTTACAAATTTTATTTCTTGTATCAGTTAAATGGCTGTTCTAAAAATAGGGTGGTATAATTATTTATAGGTCACTATTTAAGGCAATTAGGAATGTTATACGAAGCAATAAAGAAATAAGCAGTAAGGAAAAAACATATGGTCTGGTACTATCTTCACATTCAGGCTTCCATTGGGGGGGTGGTCCTCAAAATGTATTCCCCATGGATAAGGGTAAACTAGTGTACTGTTCTTTTGACAGGTGAGCAAGATACTATAAAATGAAACCAAAATTTGTGAGGTAGTGAAGTTCCATTTATTCATATATTAGATTTTAATCTGAAATTAAAGATAATCCATTGTTTAACTGTCAATCACTTTATCAAAACAAAGACAGGTGACTAAATAGGTTTCCTTAGTTCTCTCCATAGTCCTTTCTGAGTATCCTCTGCTTTCACAAGTTTTTCATTTTCTATTTGTTTTTCTCCTCTAATAGACTAAAAACCTTGAAGGACTTGCTTACATGTTTACATCTAGCACCTAATATAGTACCTGGCTTAAATGTCTCAATTTTCTGAAAAAGTGAAAGGTTTGCGTATTAGAACTTTGACTATCAGGCTGAGAAATACACCTTTTAGTGTGTCAGGGAAATGATTAGAAGTTTTTAATTAAGTGCCTTACTCTGAAAAAATGAAGTAAAAAAATAGAGTAGTTCACAGAAAAGAGGAAAAGAAATGATTTTTCTTAGTAGTTAAAAGAAGAATTGAGGGCCTTCCTGGTGGTGCAGCGGGTTGAGCACCACACTGTGAAGTATCTGTGGCGTGAGTTTGATCTGAGGCAGGAAGGGAACTCACATGGTGGAGCAGACCTCTCCTGCCTCACCGCTGCTCCCCTCAGCAGTGTATTTCGGTTAACCAGCCTGTTCCACTCCCCACTCTGTCTCTGGTGCATCCTCTCACTTCCCATGACTCTGGTCTGTACCCCAACTCTTGTATGCATAAATAAAATAAATATTTTTAAAAAATAAAGAAGAACTGATTAAGGCTTGGATTTAGATGTAATGGCAGACACAAAAAAGGTAGACTTAGAATCTATCTGATTTATTACTGAGTGTTTATGAATACAGAAGAAGAAGGAAGGCTGACTTTTCAGTTTCAAACCTTGGTGAGTAGGGAAATGGTGGTGTTATTAATAGAAACAGAAGTCAGAAGGAAGAACTAATTTGGGGAAGGATGTTAAGTTCAGTTTGGGTATTGCTGGAACATAAAAATGGAAATGTTTGTTGTACAAGAAGTTAGAAATAAGTCTGGAATTCAGATGTCAAGTGAGAGATACAGGTCTGAGAGTCAACTCTGTATGGATGGACTGGAGGACTGGCTGAGAATTTAAATGAAAAAAGTCAACAAGGAAAAGAGAAAGTGCAAATGGATACTTTAGGCAAAATAAAATTTCCATAGCAGGGGAATTGTGTAGACAGTAGTGAGAAAGATAAAAGATGACAGAAGAGGGAAACAGACTGTGTCATACGTCATGAAGAGCTCTGGACACTGAGAACTGAGTATGGGCCAGCCTGCTAATTAGCTTTCAAGTAAAGCTTCAGTAAAGTAATAAGGGCACATTTGTTAGGAATTTAAAATAATTAACGAGACAGAAGTTACGTTAGTTATGAGGCAAAGAGGTATGGCCTAGACATCATAGTTAGCAAACATTCAAGTCCCTTTTTGGGATAGAGATTCAAAGAAAAAATGGACAAGGTCACTGTACTCACAAAGTTTATAGTCTCATGGGGAGAGACGTGGGGTGGGGGAGAGAACAAGAGAAAGAATGAGAGAGAAAATTAAGTCTACAGTGACTCAAACACCAAGTTAAATGGAGAAAGGAAACAAAGGATCAAGTGCCAGGGTGAAGAGGCATGCTGAGAGGACACAGTAAAAGCTCTTATGGTAATAAGACAGTAGAATGCCAAACTCATTATTTTGTTTTACTATGCAGTCATATTAACCAACATCTCAGGTTTCAATTCCTATTTGTTCAAGAAAATTTTCCATTAAAATTTTTTTTAAAAAATGTTTGCCTCTCATAATGCTAGTGGCAGCAGCAAATTAGGTATAGTTAAGAATATGCTGTTTTACTTCTATACTATTTGCAAAATGAAGTTATACTGGTGAGAAGGACCCCACCTTTTTTATATTTTACTGATGACATTAATATGAGGATAATAAAATTATTGAATGCAAACACATCTTAAACACCAAATTATTTAAGTTAGCACTATCAATATACAGAAGAAGAAATGGTTTCATTGATTATATATTACCAATTAGTGTTTATTTACATACTTCAAAGTCACAAAGTAGGTCCTGGAAAGCAGTTGAATTTGGAATAATGGAGGTCTCATGTCCACTATCCACAGTTCCCACCAAGGAAAATGTTAGATGGAGGATGTGGCTATTAAGAAGGGAACGTTTCTTCTTAAGCAGCATTGCCAACAGCTAAAAGAAAGCAGTATGTATAAGTGATACACAAATATCCTGGAGAGCTTTATGTAGAGCAATTTTTGAGACCTTTAAGCAGATTTCTACAATTTTTTCTACAGAAAAAAGCACGGTAGTCCAATTACTCTATTACTAGATAGCCAATTTTTAATAAACCTTTTCAATTCACATATTAGTGTTTAATAGTTCTTACCACTAAGTAGAGAGAATTTTCTACACATAATATTTTGTCAAAACAGAATTTTTCTTTTGCAACACAGTTTTCTTATTTATAACTTAGGCAAGTTTAATGATATTCTATGGAATGAATGTAGTATTATAAGGCATTCTTATGTTGTCGGAACATTTAGATTGTTCCTATTTTTTCACGAGAAATAAGGCTGCAATAATCATTTTGAAAGTTTTATAAAACAAACCTCTTACCAACTTAAGCTATACAATACAGTATAATAAGCAGTTTATCAGTACCAAGGAACTCAGGATTCAAGTTAATAGAAGGTTTCTATACTTCATCTACCCTGGAGGGATTTAATTTTTCTATGATTACTTGTTTTCTTCTTACAAGTAACTGTGTCAAAACCTAGTAGATTGTGGGTACATGAACACTGCATATTTTTAATGCTACATAAATTTTCAGCACTAACAACAGACACAGTTTATATAGTAGTTTTCACATTTCTTAGATAAAAAAGGTATGGGTATGCAGTGGAGGCAGGGAGGAAGATGAGTCAGAATGGAGGGGAGGGGGGTCTTGCTGGTGGCTAAGGGGTTAGGGTGCAGCACTGTGAGGCTGTCTGCAGCCACTGCAGCAGGAGTTCGATCCCCAGCCAGGGAGATGACCCACATACTGCAGCAGACCTCTCCTGCCTTGCCCGCTGCTCCCCTCAGCAGTGTATTTCAGTAGTTTTGCCTGTTCTGCTCCCCATTCTCTCTGGTACTCCTCTCACCCCCAGCAAATCTGGCCTGTACCCCAGTTCTTATATGCATAAATAAATCAATCTTTTTAAAAAAAAGAATGGAGTGTGGAAACAGGGAGAGCTCTATTATAGATTTGGTAGTCTCCAGGGCAGGTGCTAATATGCTGTATCATTCCAATCCTATTTCTATAAAGAAAATTAACAAACCATTGTTACGAGGATATGTTCAAAAATCGAAGGTGAAGTGGAATAGCATAGGGTTCAAAGGTTTAGAAGTGCAATATGAGGAAACAGGTAAAAAAAGACTGAATCAAAATATAAAGATATTCTCACATGACATATAGTAATTTTCACAAAAATTACTGACTTTTAATTTGGTTAGTGTAAGTTTGATAAAAAATGTGAGAAATAAAGCTGATGCAATGCTTTAGAGATACAAACCTGGTAGCCTTTGATTCTTTCCATTTCTTTGCTGGCTAGTGGGTTACTCTTGACCACACAAACCAGAGCCTTGACTGCTGCATACAGCCCTTCTACGTCAGAGGCCATGGCCACGAGACCCAGGATGGCTGCAGCTCCACCAATGTACTGCAAAGTAGTGGCAACAGGCTTAGGGACAAACGTTCTTACTCCTGATTAAAAGATAGTAAAAAATAATTAAAACAAATTCCCCATGTAAAGAACCACCAAGTACATTGCCCTAAAAAATATTTAATTAATTATAAAATTACATTATTTTTAAGTAACAAAATCTTCTATCCTAAAATGAAACTTAAAATAAAATTCAAGGTACAGTTTAGGAAAAAGCAGAAACTGTTAATGAGCATACACTCTCAGAAAAGAGCTGGGAGTTAACGAGTGAATAGAGAAGAGATGGGTTTAAAGCCAGCACAAATGTTTCTACATGTAGCTTTGGGCAATATAAAGACATGAAAGTATGAAGGTCTTGGGAATGTATTTCTGAGGTGAGTAAAGATGCCTTCCTGGTAGACTGGAGAATAAAATCTGCCTGAGGGATGGGTCTGCAGGAAGCATGCTGGTGAGGATGAAGTAGTTGTTGTAGTTAAGTCAAGCAAAATACACTACTGACCCTTACATGTCTCCTAGGGCTGTCATTGTTGCAAAGGACACACTGTAAGTATTCTGTAAACATTTGTTGAAATGGACAAAGAAAAACTACCATATGCTAGTTAGCATAAAGGAAACTTTTCAATGCAGTATTACCAAAAAACACAAAATGAAGTTAACATATATGCAGTGTACTGGGACAAAAAAAATTTACAAGGAAGGACAATAAAAATGTAGGATTCTGACACGCATGACACCAGCTTTTTTTTTTTTTCATCTGCAAAGGAAATAATATTATGCATTTTAAAATATATTATTACTGGCTCTGAATTTTGGATTCCCTCATGGGATTACATAGAAGAGCCTATTTAACCAAAAACACCAACTCAGTTTAAGCAGACACAAATCTCCGCAGAACATGTGCCAATTCTAACTTATTGAAATAAGTCTTAGGTGTTTATACTCCAAACCTCTCATTTCTACCTCATTTGCAAATGACACCAGCACTCGTGATGGCCTCCACTGCTGCACCAAATCACATAATTGTTGGTATTTCTAGATCCCTAAGTATAGTGTGAAGTTTATCTTGAAATTACATAGAAGTATACAGTCAGTGCTCACCAGTGCTGATGAAAGAGGGAAAAAGTTAACAGAATTTCATAGAAGGTTGTGATTTTTAAAAGCTGGCTGGAGTTTGAGCTATAGGTCAGCAAGGTAAAGTATGAATTTAAATTCCTCCCCTTGAGTGAGGAAAGTGCATGCAGATTTGATGGCAGGTAAAGGTTTGAAACAAGGGCAATTTGACTCACCCAAGTATCCAATCAGAGTGGCCCCAACGGTCCGTGCAGGCCCGTTAAGGTGTCCTGCTGAATTGTGGATCAGCTTCACTGGAGTGGCATTCTCATGGGAGGAAATGCCTAACTGAAGAATAGGAAAGGGAAAAATGTAACTACAGAAGTATGGCCTGAACACTTGAATTGCAGAAGAAAGGGAAAAACAGACATGATTGGTAACACATCTTTTCCGTCTCCCCTTAGCAGAGTATTAAAAACATGAGCATCCACTCTCCAAAATGTATAAATATTCCATAAGTGAGGACACTCCAAGAAAGTTAAGTTAAATATAATCTGAGATAAAGATGGTGAAGGGATCTTGGGAAACAATTTCAAGGTGTTTTCTGAATGAAACTGTGTTGTGGTTTGTAAGATTCTCAACATTCACAGTATTTTTGATCACTGAACACAGAATTAGCTTTAATCTATATCTATGTAAGTGTCACATAAATCATCCAGGTTTATAAAGCATGCCTACATAAAAGGAATGTTAAAATTAACACACATGAATGCTCACACATGCACACACACAATGTGTTTTCAAAGCAAATAGAATTCTAAAACTGATTTATTATGTTTATCTAAATTTATATACAGTTTATGTCCTGTAGAAGAAGTTAGGTATATTCACAGACAAAACTCTGCAAGAGTTTGTCAGTACTTACTGTTTCTAAATCCTTTCCTTCCAGTCTCTTATTTCCTTCCACTTGGGCTTTGCTTTCATATATTAACCAAAAAGAAGCTTGTCAAGCTCATTGATGACTTCAACCCTGCTGAGCCCACTGTTTTTCACTGACCATTCTGACATCTGACACAGCGAATAGTGGATTTCTACAAACCCGACTCTCTAGTTTCTTTCCTTTCTTGCTGGCAGCCACTCCTCTGCATTCTCTGCTGGTTCTTCATCTTCCATCTCCATATCAGGAATGACCTAGGTCTCACTGTATAAGCCTTTCTACTTCTCGATTGAGATCTACACTCTGGTGAATGCAGCAGGTCTCAGAGCTTTAAATACCACCATGAACATTCGTGCCATTCAAATCTCTCTTGTGAACTAAAGATTCGTATTTCCAAAGATACGGATAACCTCTACTGACAGGTCCAATATGCTACTCAAACCTTTTTAAAGTATAATTCTCAATATCCTCCCCACTTCCACCCCCCAAAATAATAACTACTCTCTCAGTAGTTTTTTCCAAATCAGAAAAGGTGACTCCTTTGATTCCTTTCTCTCATGTTTTAAGCCCAATCCATCATTACGAATTTATTTCACTCTTCAAAATACACCTCAAATTTGATTACTTCTCATCACAGTCACCACTGTGACCACCATCATCTCTCAAAACGAATTATTACACTGATCTCAAAATCTCCTGGGTCTCCCAACCTCTGCCTTTGTCTCCTTCCAATCTGCTGTCAACAGAAATTACAATGACCCTAGTTCAAAAGTAAGTCACATTTGGATCTCTCTAACACTTCTTGTTGCACTCAGTAAAGGTCAATAGTCTGTTTCTTAAACTAATTGGTCCCCATGACCTTCCAAGTATTCCCTACACCTATCTCTCTAGCAGGCAAGTACTTACTCATGTTGTTACCACTCGTATTCCTATTGGGCTGTTGGAAAATCATGATGCAATTTTGCATAGAAAACATAGGAAAAATGTCAGGATTTTTCCAGCAACCCAATAGACAGCAAACTTCCCATCCAACTTGCACATCCCATTCTCCACAGTCTCATGACTTACTGTCACATCTTTACAGTCTACTCAAATTAACATTCTCAGTGGGGCCACCCTATTTAAAACTATCTCTTTCCCCTTCTCTGCTTTATTTTTTTACACAATTCTCCTCACCTTCTAACATATGCTGTGATTAAGTTATTTCTTTAGTACTGTCTGTGTCTTCTACTACAATGTAAGCTCCATAAAGGAATTTTCTCTTTATCCATTGCTGCACCCTGTATAAAATAGTGCCTGGTACATAGTAGGTGATCCAGAAAAAGGTTATTAAGAACAGCCTTAAAAATTGCAATAATTCTCTGTAGTTTACTGAAGTTAAACTTCTTGATTGCCAATATAAATATAAGAATTAACATAAATCATGTACTTGTAATAGGAGGAAATTCTCACTTTTCCAAATTAATCTATACATCTGGTGCTGGCTTATTTTCAACACAAATAAACCACAAACAAAGCATGAATGACACTTTTTAAAAAGCAACTTCTCATAGTTGGGTATTAATCACACCGAGGCACGGGAAATAGCTCCTCAGCTTACTGGAAATCATTCAGCTTACCTGCTTAGCAATGGCTTTGCTGTCTAACTTGTTGTACACTTTCCGGATTCGTGCCACAGTTAGGGAAGACACAGAAAGTGCATAGAGGCCAAATGACACCTTCTCTTCTGGTACTAACGACACAGGAGATGGGACCACACCTTCAGATTTTGCATCTTTACCTTCAAAAGAAGAATAATCCTTTTTAAAGTCACCAATATTTCTCTTAACCCATACAACCCTTTAATTCTTCCTGTCATTTTTAATTATTTTTAAACGGGAAGAATTGAAAATCTTTTTTTTTTTTTAAAGATTTTATTTATTTATGCATACAAGAACTGGGGTACAGGCCAGAGGTATGGGGGGGTGAGAGGAGTCACCACAGAGAGCGGGGAGCAGAACAGGCAGATCAATGGAAGTACACTGCTGAGGGGAGCAGCGGGCAAGGCAGGAGAGGTCTGCTGCGCCATGTGGGTCACCTCCCTGGCCGGCAGGAGGGATCGAACTCATGCTGTAGTGGCTGTGGTCTGCTTCATCATGTGTTGCTTAACCCACTGCACCACCAGGGAGGTCCAGAATTAAAAATCTTTTAAAGTGGAATGAGCGAGCTAAATTTAAAAGCTGTATTATTTGATTTTTCAGTTCCTTATTTGACAGTAGAGAAAAGTCATCTAGTGCAAGAGCTTTCCATACAAGTTTTACTCTTAAAGCATGTTTAACATAGAACATAATGTAAATGAAGAGAAAGAAAATAACAAAACACATCACCAAATTCTCCTCTATATTCAAAAAAAGAGGGAATGATAATGAGTGGAATGCCTGTGCACTGTTTCCCCCAAGAAAATCCCTAATACAGACCTCTCTATAGTCTTCTAGACAACAAGGGAGTAGTTAATAACACAATTTTTGGTTACTGGGTTTCAATTTGAATTTCTCCTTTATCACTTAAAATCTGTGTAATCTATTTTTCTCTGTACCTCTGTTTCCTTCTCCATAAAATGGGTATGATGACAATAGCACCTAATAGTGTTTTTTTCTCTTTATATATATTTTTGACATCAATTGTGGTCCCATGGATTTCCCACTATCCTAATAGTGTTTTGACAAGATGGATAATTGACATGACGAGCTCAGAACAACTATGTCTTTCATGTGTATTAACTTATTTAGCACATATTAAGAGCTCAGTAAGTGTTGGGTATTATATTAGCTGATATGTAAATAAAGAAAGTGAGTGAAGCACTAATTACTTAGTCATAGGATTACTTTATCATTTTAAATATATTTGTCTTCAGTCATCTGTGCATTTTGGTAGAATTAGAACAAGGAACAAGGAAGACATCATTTGGAAAGAGTACTACAAAGAAAACGTACAGTGCAGCATCAGTTCCTGATTCTAAATTTTTTTTAATTGATTTATCTATGCACGTAAGAGCTGGGGTACAGGCCAGAGATGCAGTGGGTGAGAGGATTCACGAGAGACAGAGGGGGGAACAGAACAGGCAGGTCAACTGAAACACACTGCTGAGGGGAGCAGCAGGCGAGACAGGAGAGGTCTGCTGTGCCATGTGGGTCACCTCCCTGGCTGGGCAGCAAGGACAGAATTCATGCTTCAGTGACTGTGTTTTGCCCCATAGTGCGTTGCTTAACCCACTGCACCACCAGGGAGGCCCCCTGATTCTAAATTCTTTTTTGGGAGAACAGGTAATAAGAAGGGACAATAGGAGTAAAGAGATGAGGAAAAATGATGTTAATTGTTCTAACATAGAAAGTATGTGTATGTTTACTGGACCCTTCTTCCTTTCCTTTAACCAGAGTAGATATACTTTAAAATGCTTCATGCAACAGGGGAAATTACAGAAACAGGTAGATTGAGTCAGACTCCTAGAGAGGGCATACCTACCTCTGAGATTTAATAAAGGCACAGGAAAACTAGTGACCAGGCATGAAGACAAGAATCAGGAAATTACAGTATCACCAGTGGAGGACAGTATTTTAAATAGGGGTGAGTAATCGATAGTATGCTGAAAAGTAGAGTTCTTTTTCTACATAAATGTAGTATGTAACCTTATGTACATATATGCACATGATTCACGAATCAGAATCACAGGAGTTGTTTTATACTACATTAACAACAAAGAGTATGTTACTCACATGGCATGCATACGGCTTGAAAACTTCCAACGTAATTTGGTCCTAGTTCGTAAATGGTAGTCACACTTGAAGGAGGCAAGACTTCTTCCAGAAAATGTGTGGGTCCCAGGCGCCAAACCAGTGAAGCCATTTGGCGCTGAGCAGGTGGCGAGCCGACGTACGCATACACCGTGCTGACCACCGGAGGGTTTGCGGAGCCGGAGCCCCCTGGAGTGCTGTGAACATAGTGAAGCTACAAAGGAGATGAGACAATATGTGAAATAAGGAAAATCAAAAACACTTTCACCAGGAAATTATCCACTTTTGGGATATACTTTTATTATTGCAAGGTTACACCAAACTTACAGAAGAATTTGGGTTGAGAAACGTGAGGTCAGGTTAAGATTCTGGAAACTGACATGGAAGCTAGAATTGATGATTCAATTCTCTAATACTAGCTAATGCTAAAAATGAAAACAACAAAATGATATTGTTACTGCCTGAGTGATTAGCGTATCCAATTAACAATGCTTCTATAAAATTTTTCAGTTGATATAAGAATAACTTTCCACTATGGAATTCAAGTCTTGTAATTAGCTAAGCTACCTTCATTGTGGGTATACGATAAGGAAATTAAGTTGCTTCTTGTGATATAGGTAGCTTTCATCACTTGATGGAACGAAGGACATTTCCACCAATTGTTTTGTCATATCATTGCCCCAGTTTTCAGAGCACATCTATTATTTTATATATTAAAGAAGAGTTCCTGGTGATGTTACTATGATTGTACAGAGCAATATGTAACCTAAAATTCACTTCACAGGACTCTGACTTCTCACAGGCAGAGTGATGATGTAAATATGTACGAAGTACCTCCTTTACCTGTCAATTCTAGAAGCTTAGAACATTTTTATTTTCAATATTGCTAAGAATAATGAAAGAAAAACCACAGACACAGAAAAAAAGGATTACTTCTCAAGTGCACTTTAAGATTTATCATGCTGAAACACAATGTCTCCATAAAACATTATCATTAAAGAAGGAAATTTGTTTCAAGTATCTATCAATTTCTGTGATTTTTAAACCTTTCAATCACACAAAAGGATACATTTTTCCTCCCTTATGTCTTTCAAGTGATATCATGCTAAAAAAAACGGACACTATCTTTTGGAAGTTAAAGAGGTTTACAGACTTGATGCCTGAGTTCTATGGCAAGCAACCAGCAGCATTCATCTTGACTCAGAAAATGAAACTTGACTTTTTACTGGCTTTTCAACATACTGCCCTCTCTTTTAAGTACTCTATTATAGCTATCTAGAGTAATATTTGTACACTCATCCATTCAATAAACGATAATGGAACAGTTACTATTATCTACTAATATCTTCTACCTGAGATGGATCTGCAAACAAAAATGAAAAAAATAATTCCAGCTGGAAAGGAATACAAAGTGCACTGGACTGCATACAACACTAACAATACAGTGACAAAACAGTGTGTCTGTGGTTTACTTATGCATCTGTCAACTGGTTTCTCTGTTGCAAAAGAGCACTTAGCAACCTGGCTCATACCTTGGCATACTCACTAATTTCTCTACCTCCCTGTAACCCCTCCTTTCGATTCTTTATTAATAAAACGGTAAGAATCAGGCAGTCACATAACTCACACGTACTTTTCAAATGGATACTGAAGGTCAACAGAAAATTAAGACAGTACTTTAAACAATATCCTTGCAGACACAAACACACACACACACACACACACACACACACACCCTCAACTAACTGGTAAAGCAGGCTGAGAGGTACACAAGTATGCTTACCTTCACAGTGTTGACAAGCTGCCCGTCAATATACAGGGCTGCAGTGCTGTTCTTCAGCATGCCTTTACTCATCACCAGGACCAGGTGATGCCACTGTCCTTCAACTATGAGTTCTCCACATCGAAAACGAGCACAGCACGGGAGAATCTCATAAAAAGAGGATTCTTCACTAAAATCATCAACTAACATAAGGAATAGAAATAACAATTTTTAACATAATTTCACTTTTATAATTATTTATATCTAGTAATTATAGCCAACACTTATTATTTATAATTATGCCCCACTCTAATAATTATATCTAATAATTATTTATATCTGATAATATAAATAATTAAAGTAAAATTTACTTTGTGTTAAAACAATATAGTATGGGTCTCCCTGGTGGCACAAGGGGATAAGGTACACAGCACTATGAAGCTGTCTGCAGCCACTGCAACATGAGTTCGTCCTGGCTAGGGAGGTGACCCACATGGCACAGCAGAACTCTCGTCTCACCCGCTGCTCCCCTCATAAGTGTGCTTCAGTCAATCTGCCTCTTCTATTTCCCACTCTGTCCTCTGGTGAGTCCTCTCACCTCCCATACCTCTGGTCTTGTATGCATAAATAAATAAATCTAAAAGAATATTATATAGTTTGATGAAAATTAATATATCCTATTCATCTAATAAAATCTTGAAAAACAATCTTTAGTAATATATCTGGGATATATTTTGGCTTTCTCCTGTTCAGGATACATACAGCTACAAATCAAATAAATTTACAATAAATGAATATAGGTAAGAAAGTTACAGTGATCAACTACAACAAAAAAACCTACTTGGTTACCCATTGAAGTTTGTTATAAAGGGTGCTTACAAATTCTATTTTGACATACATTTTATTATAGCATTGGTTAGGAAAGAATGAAGGAAATTAAAATTTTTATTCTTCTTATAGGGTCTTCTTGATGATGTAAGGAGTAACTAATCTGTTCTTAATGTGCCTGTAGTGCTCTGACTTTTGCCTGACTGCAGCTGTAGTAAGGAGGTGGCTTATGGAGTGAAAAGGTATTTGCTGCTGCTTTACAAGATGACTTTGGTGGTTTGTAGACATTCTGCTATCACTTTCTGTTCTGCTTCTCTCTGTTCCCTCAACATGCCAAGATGTAACAGGTTAATATTAATTTAATCTTAATGCTAAGTCAATTAATAATTAATTTCAAAGACCTGTATGTAAGACCTGAAACCACAAAATACATAGAAGACAACACAGGCAAAACACTTCATGACATAAGCTTCAGTGCCGTCTTCGTGGATACATCTCCAACAAAAAGGAAAACAAAAGAGAACATAAACAATTGGGATTGCATCAAAGTAAAAAGCTTCTACACAATGAAAGAAACCACAACCAAATAAAGACACCCTACTGAATAGTAGGAAAATATTTGCACATCATGCATCTGACAAGGAGTTGGTACCAAAGGTATACAAAGAGCTCACAGAACTCAATAATAAGAAAACAAATAACCAATCAAAAAAATGAGAAGAGGTAAATAAGCACTTATCCAAAAATGACACACAGATGGCCAACATGCACATGAAAAAATGTTCAACATCACTTATCATCAGGGATATGCAAACGAAAACCACAGTGAAATACCTTCTCACACTTGTGAGAATGGCCCATATCAAAAAACCTAAAAATAGTGAGTGCTTACAAGAAAGTAGAGAAAAAGGAACCATTTTACTTTGTTGGTGGGAATTTGGACAGGTCTAGTGCCTATAGAAAACATGATGATTAAAATGAATTAATGTTAAAAGATTAAAAATGGATCTGCCATATGATCTAGCAATTTCACTCCTAAGCATCTACCTAAAGAATGCAAATGCACTAATTTGTACAGAAACTTGCACTCCCATGTTCACTGCAGCACTATTTAAAATAGCCAAACAACCAAAACAACCTAAGTGCATGATGCGTAGAACGAGATGTGGTATATACTATTCAGATAAAAAATGTAAGCTCATGCAATTTGCAGCAACATGAATGGAGTTGGAAAGTTTATGTTCAGCGAAATAAGTCAGAAGAAAGACAAATACCATTGGTGTCACCTATATGTGGTTAGATAAAGCCAAACTCAAAACTAACCTTTGTGGTTTTTTTAAAGATTTTATTTATTTTTATGTTGAAGAACTGGGGTATAGGCCAGAGGTGTGTGGGGGGGCAGGGTGAGCAGATTCACTAGTGACAAAGTGGGGAGCAGAACAGGTGGCTCTACTGAAACACACTGCTGAGGGGAGCAGTGAGCGAGACAGGAGAGGTCTGCCTTGCCATATGGGTCACCTCCCTGGCCAGGCATCAAACTGCTGGCAGTGGCTGCCTATAGCTTCATAGTGCTGAGAATTAACCCCCTGCACCACCAGGGTGGTCCTCAAAGACAAATCTTTGGAAGCTCACTATGGAACTAAGGCATTTAGATGGGGAGGGAAATAGAAATGGGTGAGCACAAAGTGGGAAGGGAGACTACGGCAGTGACTATGAGGATTTGGTGCTGGGAGAGCTATGGAAATGTTACTGGAAGTAGAAAGACCTATACTTCCAAAATGTAAACCAAGGTAACTGCAAAAGAAAAATTTGAAAAACTTTTCATATTTTTAAGAAGGGGCAGGTCAGCAGCAAAAAGTCACATGCTAAAACCTCATTCCTTCCCTGCAAACACAAAAAGTCAAAAAGAGTCTACAACTGAAAGCCAACCTACCATTTCTTAGCATGGCCACATATAAGCACATCTACTAAAAGTTAAACATTTAAATTATATGAAGAAGGGGGCCTCCCTGGTGGCGCAATGTGTTAAGCAATGCACTATGAAGCAGATCACAGCAGACCTCTCCTGTTACTTCCGCTGCTCCCCTCAGCAGTGTGTTTCAGTAGATCTGCCTGTTCTGTTCCTGGCTCTGTCTCTTATGAGTCCTCTCACCCCCTAAACCTCTAGTCTGTACCCCAGCTATAGTATGTGTAAATAAATCTTTAAAAAAACAAAAAATTATATGAAGAAAATAACTATAAATAAAATATTAAAGTCTGCTTTTAGAATATTAAAGTATCTGGATATAATAAGAAGTCAAAATTCTCTTTAAAGTGAATTAAGAGTATGTGTGTGTGTGTGTGTGTGTGTATTTGATGAGTTAAGACTACTTGCAATAAGGGACGAAAGTGAATGTGCACAGATGAAATGGTGGTGGAAAATCCATGGAGACCATAATTGATGTAAAATAGATATAAATAAAGGAAAAAAAATTTTAAAAAAGATGGCTACTTGCAGTAATCTTTACTGCCTATTTTTATAGGCAGAATCCTATGATAAGGTGTGCTAACACAACATTGAATAGACAAGGCAAAAAGAAAGATTGGTCAGTTTTGAAAGGTCTAGTATGAATGAAAGAATGTGAAAGAAAAGAAAAAGGTATGAGTGGGCCAGGAATTCTCCCATCTCACTTCCCTGGCTAATAGACTGAAAGTCTGCAAGGACTTGGAAGATGTTACTCATGAAACTTTTTTCTAAGAGTTTCATTTTCTCAAACTAAAAGCTGATCGCCAGCATTCAGTGCTGTGTTAGAATAGCTTGGTAGCAATTCCCTTGACCTCTGATGAGCACTAGCTAGTGAGAGAATTAGCAGTAGCAATATTCTACATGCTATTATAACTTTTTCTGATACATAGGTGTAAGACTTACAAATTACATTTAGTGAAAATGACATCAAGTTAGAAAACATTTTCCTATTTTACTGAAATATCCCTAGATCAACTCTGACTTTTCTATTAAATTCTATTCTCCTTCCAAATTCATTATCACTTTTCTCATTGTTTCCCATTAAGTCACTCCATATTTCTTTTCCTTTATTTTTCTTTCTTCTCATTATTCACTTCAACAATATCAATGTATCAGTACGTGCTGGGAACCATTTTATGTGGTAGGGTGTCTAGATTACAAACTTAACAAGACTGCGTTTGGGAGCTTATACAAGGGTAAATGAAAAGAAATAAAGATTAAAATATCTTGTCAAAATAAGTGAGGAAGAATATTAACCAAGGGCTCTAACATAATGGGTACAAGATGGAAGGAAAAATTCAATGTTAAGTGAGAGAGTGGAAGGGGTAGTATTTTCTAGGTTGACTGGAGGCTTGAAACTTGGCTGAATAGGCAGTGGCGGGAAGAGCTACTTACAAAGACAGGAAAATTAAAGGAGATGCAGGTTTTATAAAAGAGAAACATGAGTGGAGTTTTTTTTAACAGAGAGACTATTCATATAAAGATACCCAAGACACAGCTGAAAATATAAGCGCAGAGTTTGGGACACAGACAAATATTTTTCTTTGATTCAGAGTCCCTGCAGCAAAAATACATAAAGGCAAGGGAAAATGATGATCTTTTTTTTCATGAGCAGCAGAAGTACTAAGACTAAAGATGAAATCTTGGAGGCTACCAATTTTAAGGGGGTCAGGGGAAAGGCAGTTATTGAAGGAAATTGCAAAAGAGAGGCCAAAGATATAGTGAAATAAGAGTAAGTGGGTATGCTAAACTGCAACACTGGAGATAGTTTTAATTAGGAGGAAAACATCAGCAAGATCAAATGCCACAAAAGAAGTTAAGTGTCCTAAGCCAGAATTCTGAAGAGTGAGGCACGATCAAGAATATTGAGATAAGTTTTACAATCGATTAAGGACTAAGATTCATATTCAACTAACACCTGAGTACTAACCACATGTGAAACAATATGGCGTTATTTCACTTAGTTAAAATATAATTATAGATGATAAAAAAGCAGTAATTTATCTACAAATGCTTATATTCAGAGCAAAGGAAATTCAGTAAACTGAGATGTATATTTTATGTCCTTTATTATTCTTATTCTCTTGGGAAGAATATCATGAATACCTTGAACTGAAGTTCTATTGTATCACCATAGAATGTTATGGGATCATGGATGGAATTAGGGAATTAGGATTATGAAACAGTATGTTGTTAAATCTTGCAGGTAAAGGAAAGATAAAGGAATTAAAATGTTATTGTGTCTAGCATAGAGTGGTACATATGGTAGGCAGGTGCTAAATGAATATTCATTAGTTAAGCAGAATTCACAGCCAATGAAAATTCTTACTAAAATATATAAAAAAGCAACCTGTTTTTCTAGCAAAAGCTGTGATTTCTTGGCATTAGAAATGAGATTTTAGGAAGCCCCTTACTGTCTCCTAAGTTTCTTTTGAAAGAGTTTAAAATTCGCTGCTAAACATTTTCAAAATTTTACATATCCTCTATAAAAATCTATGACATTATAATGTAAGAGTTACCAGCTGGATCTTAAAAAAATAAATGTTAAAACGAAGTTTAATACTTTCAGAATCACGAGACACTGACCATAGTTTTGGAGCAGTTCCTCTTTAGTGGAAACAATCAGAGATCGGTCTTTTGCTGACAGAACTATGGCAAGGCACACGTAATGCTGCTCGGAAGAATTTGCTCGGCGTACAACAGTAAGAAGTCTGACGGGGTGGTTATTTGGAGGAGAACTAAAATGCTCAATACAAAACCAGCTAGTATAGCTTAAGCCAGATGGAGGTGGGAAAAATCTTTCACCTAAATTAAAAAACAAGGAAAGATATTGTTTCAATACATATCTATATTAAAAAGCAAAAAGAAAGCATATAAACGCTGCATAAAATATAAAATCTATTGAAAAAATATAACCTCATAAGCAACCAAAGTAGTATTTACCAGAACCAATACCGCTGACCACAGCCCCATCATTAAGACCTGTTGTGACGGCGTTGTTTGTAGGAGCATTATGAGGGGCCAAACTGGGCAGGAACAGGCAGCTAATAAAGAAAATATAATGTACACATGAGATCAACTTTTTTTCTCATCACTATGCACTGATCATAGTGAAATAAATTGCTGTCACATTAAAGGTAATTAGAAGCAATCATGGAATAAATTTGGCTAACCAAGTCCTACCCTCCTGTTAAATATGTGAGCCTATTAACAGATCTACTTTAAACATCTCCTTTAAACATCTCCTTTAAACAGATCTACTTTTAAACATCATTTTTAATTCAAAAATTTTTAAAAATTGAAATACAATTTGGGTATAGTAAAATGCACAAACACTTAGCCCCATTCGAGATATCATCATCCCCAAAACATTCCCTATTCCTCTTTTCAATAAGTTAATTCTTTTCTATTCTTCTTCCCTATTTTGATTAGTTCTGACTGTTTTTGACTATTCCAAAATATATTTTATTCCAGCTTGATAATGTACAATAATCTTAACGTAAAACTTATTGTTATAGATCAATGTATTGGAATTCCTAGTATAGACACAGATGTATTCTATTAACATTTGGATCCATTTCAAGGCTAATGGATTTTACAAACTCTTTCAGATTTTCAAGTGGTTCTCTACTGTTTCTTCTGCTACTACAGACTTTTTGCTGCCGCTAAAAATTATTTATTTAATGTGATAGTCTTTGAATATTTATAATGTATAAGATAGGCGATTTGAAGTAAAAGATGATAAAACTCAGAGCTTTTAACCTAATTTTTAATTATATATTATCTACAAATTCTCATTTACTACAGCAGCAGGCAAACATTTTCTGCAGTGTCTGCTTTGCAGACAAGACAGTCTTTACCATGACTACTTAACTCTGCCACTCTCACATGAAAGCATTCACAAACAATATACACAGAAATGCGTGTATTCCAATGGCTGTATTCCAATAAAACTTTATTTATAAAAACAGATCTGGACTGTGGGGCTTAGACGCTGACTCCTGAAGCATACCAATTTAGTGTGAATATTTAAAAATCTAATTCTAAATCTAAATTTTAAATCTAAAATTTAAAACTAAATATAAAAGTCTTAACATAATATGCTTAAGGAACTCATATTTATATATAGTTTATAAAATAATGTTTGAATCAGGTAGATTTAAAGCTGAAGATCAATTTGCCAAAGGCAAGTTTGAGACATAGCGTATTAAGGCCCGATGATCATTTACATTCCTTACCCAAACCCTTCAAGAGATGTGTCAAATTCAACAAAAGCTGGAGTAACTGATGACCCGTGAAGTCTGATATCATGTGGGGTTGTCATGGAGACCAGACACTTCACCCTGGTGAGGGGTACAGTACTTCCTTCTGCAGATTTGACCAGGCTTTTGCTGATCCGGTAATGGTTATCTTCATGTAAGCTGAAAACATTATCAGATCCCAGACCTTCCATGGATGTGATCATACTATCTGTAAGTCAAAGAACATCTCTTGGGAAAAGTATCATGTAGGTTTCTAAAATAATGACTTTACAAAGCTGATTTATCTTTAAATACCACTCTTTACTGTCAATATATAATACTTTTATTTTTAATCTGTAAAAATATTACTTGTTTCAATGTAATTTAAGTTCATTTTTAAACTGAAATAGCCTGTTTCCTATTTATTTATTACTAAATAATATACATATTGCAGAATTATTGAAAACTACAGAGTACAAATAAAAGGTCACCAGTAATTACTATCTAGGCCACTATAGAATGTAACAATTACAAATTATAGTTATGCTATTTATAAAACACAAGTTATACTTTTATTTTATAAAATTATTATTTCTCTTTTAAAAGAATACAAAATAGTCTAGAAGCATAATGGAAATAGGTCACTTTTCTCATGAAAAAAAATCAAAGATAAAAAGCATTTCTTCCATTTTTAATTCTCTCCTACAACTATTAGAATTAAATGTGATCACAAAACTTCTTAAATTTAAACATTCCTATATGCATGTAATGTTAACAATTTTAAGAATAAAATGACAAAATTTTAATCTACTATATTTTATGAATGCATTCCAAATCGAATGGAGAAATTATGCCCTCTCAAGATAACTACATGAATGTAACCTGAATCCCTCTTAAATGTGTTAATAAGGAACACATTTAAGGAAATAAAAAAAAAAACACATTCAGGAAATCATAAAAATATTTCAATAGTCTCTTAGAGAAAGGAACTACTTTTTGTTTCTACTCTTTGCAGAGAAAATTGTACTCAATTCTAATGAATTAATGTGTAATAAAATGGCATTATTATAGATATATATATCTATTATATATTTCTATATATGTGCAATGTCTAGGGGATGTAAATTAATTGACAATAAAAACTAATAATACTTTCTATTTTCCAATAAAATTGTTTGGGAACGCAAAAGACCTTAGTACACAGAACACAGTATTTACTAATCACTCACTAATTTGCAGGATAAAAAAAATTAACACTAAAATATTGGCAAGTTGGTTAAGCGCTCTGATTCTTATCTGAACAAATCTTGGGTGTAGCTGGATGATTACCATGTCATTTCAGAGAGGCCATCCTACTGTTCTAAGTATTATTCTAGTCAGCTTCACTAGTAATAAGTCACCTCAATACATCGAAACAAATGCCTCATAATTATGGCTAACAATCATACAAAATGAAATATAAAAACAACAAAAAAACAGAATTAGCACTGCGAGGAAATCCAGTGCAACTAAGCTCTCCACTGAGACTGCACTCTACTGAGAACATTCTCTCCTGAGTGGTGGAATCTGTTGCTGCTTCCCAGCCCATACCAGGTTATAGGCAGTAGCTGCGTTCTGTCACCTCCCTCTCTCACCATCGGTCTATGAGCAGAACACAAATTCTCCTTCTTAGAGGCTTCTCATCAGCAATATCAAACATATTTCTCTGTGAAACTGCTTTTCCTAACAGTTCCTCTGTTGATCTCAAAAACATCACTTTTCATGCTTAGTCTTTTCTAGATGGATCCCTGCCCTTGTAGTGACTTCATTAGATCAATCTGCCTCATTTCAAATTCTAGGATTGCCTTTCCCCCAGTGAGCTTCACCTCTACTTGACTCCAGAGTCACAATTTGGGCACTGTGATTTTCTTATCTGTTCCAGGTCCCAATTTTAACTGCCATCATTCCACCCCATTCTTCCAGCTCTCTCACTTTTTTTCTCTCAATACCATTTGCTATTTGACCCAGCCGTTCTCCACTCTGGTGATCAACTTCTCTCTCAGTCTCTCTCTAGCTACTTGTTTCACTTTTTTCCCTATCTGACCTATATTCTTGGCCCATGTTATCAACTATTTTTACAATGTTTTAATTTCTGTTCTTCATGTCTTCTTGTAGCACCCTTCCCCCAAGCCTGTGCTAGTAATCCACTCCTTAAGAAAGGCGAAGAAATTATGGATTCAATGAAAAACATGAATTCCCACTTGTAAGCCAGAAGTTGTTGTGCCCATAATTCTCATCTCCTCTGGATCTTGCTAACGTCACTGACTCTCTCTCCACTACCAGATGCCCTCTTCTTTAGTCAAGTCTCCAGATCTCATGTTTCTCCATTTCAGTTATAATGACTCCTTTGCATACCTTTCTTTCATTATCAAACTTTGTGAAATAATAGTCATCTCCACATGATTTTCATTCAAAACACAAACCAAAAGAGAAAACTTCCAATGCCAACTTACTTCTCATTTCTGGCTCATAACTCAATGAACTTGGTTTGTGGACCCTGTATTGTTTGAGTAGTTTTTTGTCCCAGGCACCACAATTTAATGGACTTGCCAAACGCAAAAACTCCCTAAAGAAGAAGCAAAACAGAATTATTCCTTGAATGATTCCATTAGATTTCATAAATCAAATACACAAAAATGGAGTTTATTAAACTGTAACAGAGGGGTTAAAATCCAAAGTTCTTATAGAATAATATGCAACATTGACTTTTCACTTTTAATTACCAAATACTGAAAAGAGTACAGAATATTGTGAAGGAACAGAAAATAAATCTGAGTAATATACTCTGGGATATGACATACAGAAATAATGACTTGTCTAGGAGTTAAACTATAAGAAGTCCCTTCTTAGCCAATATTTTATGGCAACATGTAAGAAGAAAAAAAAGAAGAGAATACCACTCTATCACTGAAAACAGAAATAAAAATTTAAAAAGTCAGGCAGCTACAGTAGCCTTTCATGTACAGGACACATCCAACTAGTTCATGACTGTGGCTTATCAGCAGCAAGGTAAACCTGAACCATTGTGCTCCTGCAGTGTGGAGACTGAGCATGTCCAAATGGTCAATTTCCACTGCTCACTATTTCCCTAACTACAGATTTTAAGAGATTTAGTAAAATATTAACATTTTATATGAGGCAATTTCACCAATTCTCTCTATCAAAAAAGGATCAGGGGACAATCTCTTTTTATTTTCCATCTTTTATGACTCTGAATATATCCAAAAATGATGGATGGAATAGGGACTATTTCATTCATCTTAGTATTACCAAGTCCTAGCACAATGCCTTCTACTACTTTATTTACAAATATTTAAAGCATAGGCTTTTCTTAACCCACCATTAGCCTGGAGTGAATTAAAATATAGAGTTCAACCATTTTTATGAAAGTTCTTAAAAGCTTAATGAAAAAGAGTACTTTAATAGCAAAAAAAAAAAATTATCGAGCAAACAGCTTATATTCTGAAAATGGGAAGAGACATTGCAAGTTTTTTGAGAGACAATATGATTGGAATACATCATTACAGGAAAAATATTTTCTTAAGTGCTGTTTATTCCTAAAATATCAAGCATTATTTCTCTTGCATTAAAATGGCCTATTTAAACAACAAGCTCTATAGAAATTTGACTGTGGATTGAGGTGGGTAAAAGGGTGTGATCCTATATATCCTATGTATACCCTCTATATAAACTGCATACTTTTAATAAAGATAAATTTTATAAAGGGTTTTAATGTATATAGTTTTGAATACTTTACAGTAACAAAAAGAACAAACTATCAACAGTTTGGATGCATCTCAAAGGTATATGAAAGTGAAAAAAGCCAATCTTAAAAGGCACATATTATATGACTGTGCTTATATAACATTTTCAAAGTGTCAAAATTATGGAAGTAGAGAACAGATTGGTGGGTTTACAGAGGTTAGGTATTTTGAGGGTCAGGGAGTAAGTGTAATGATAATTGTATAGGGAAATCTTCTTGTGGTGGTGGTTCTATAAACCTGCACATCTGATAATTAACAGGAACGAAAGCATACAAGGGATCCTGATAGGAATGTCAGTTCCTTGATTTTGGTGTTATATTCCACTAGATACAAAAGAAGTAAGCACTGGAGGAAACTGATGTCTCTGATTTATCTTTAAAAGGCTTCTGAATCTATAAAAAAAAATTCTTTTTTAAAATCTATCTATCTATGTATCTATGTATCTATGCAAGAGCTGGGGTACATGCCAGAGGCACAGGTGGGTGAGAGGATTCACCAGAGACAGAGTGGGGAGTAGAACATGGGGAGTAGAACAGGCAGATCAACTGAAATACCCTGCTGAGGGGAGCAACGGGCAAGGCAGGAGAGGTCTGCTGCGCCATGTGGGTCCCCTAACTGGCCAGCGATCGAACTCACACTGCAGTGGCTATGGAAGCCCCACAGTGCGGCACTCAACCCACTGCACCACCAGGCAGGTACCATAAAAAATTATTTCTTAAGAGTTATTATGTGTAAAATGTTTTTAAACATAAAATAGATGCAAGTCATAGAAATATGATTTTTTTGAAAAAAAAAAAAAAGTGAGCTAGATTCAAGTAGAATAACTGACAGAAACACCTTCTATTTACAAATAACTACATGTATTTTAGTTATATTTTGAGTATTTTGCCCAATTTTTGTTGCATCTTGGTTTTGCTCACAGACTCTTGAAAGTATGTCTATTAAAGTAAGAATTCATGAATATGAAGACCACAGGAAAATGTCTTTATGAGCTGTGGCCTATTCAAATGTGAAAAAGGGAACACTGACCTCAGCACCATGGGCTCCAGGGCCTGAGAGGCCAGTCGTTCAAACATTCGCTGCAGGGGTGGATGCAGCGAGTGGTCCTCATCTGCCAGTGCGGCACTGCACCGCTGCAGCAGCCGTGCATGAAGGCCAGCTTCACACATGACTTGCTGGTTCCTCTCTGTGTGCACCAGGGATTGTAAAATATTTGCCACGGCAAGTTGAAGGTCCAAAGCATGCTAAAATTAACAAAGAAATCAAAGCCACCAGCGTGCTCTTAGTAAGACAGGTGATATCTTTCTCCACACAAGAACACCTTTCAACATGAGGTCTCTAGCTGCTTCCAGGTACATTTAAATAAATGAAGAGACTGGCTTCAAGTGACAGAGAAATTCCAGAATAGGATTAGGAAAACATTTTCTGTCCTAGATTTGTAGAAGCATATTCAGCTGGCCTCATTTTCCTTCAAGGCTGATATATAATAGTATTGCATGTTTATACAAAGAGTAAGGTCTTTTTCTTTTTTAAAAAAATTTTTTTAAGATTTATTTATTTATGCACACAAGCACTGGGATACAGTGCCAGAGGTGTGGGGGGTGAGAGGATTCACCACAGACAGAGCGGGGAGCAGAACAGGCAGATCAACAGAAGTACACTGCTGACAGGAACAGCAAGAGAGGTCTGCTGCGCCATGTGGGTCCCTCCCTGGCCGGCAGCAGGGATTGAACTCGTGCCGCAGTGGCTGAGGTTTGCTTCATAGTGCGTTGCTTAACCCACTGCGCACCAGGGAGGCCAGAGTAAGGTCTTTTTCATGGTGGGTAAAGAACTAGTTTAAAGAACTATTCACACTTGTGATACTTGGGGTCACACAGCCAGAAACCATACAACATTTTAACAAAATTTATCACCCAAACTCTTGTTTTTCTAAACTCTTGAATTCTACTATTCAGAACAGATAGTTTCAAAGTGGTATCCTCAGGCATTTTTCTTTCTGAACCACTTAGTAACAATTTCCACTGCTGCACAGGAACTAATTACAAGGAAAATAGGAATTATTCTGATAGCAATTTTAGTTACATAAGGAAACATTTCGTTACATTTTGAAAAAATAAAATGTATTTGAAAACATAAATATCTACCGTTCACGAAGAAAAGTTGACTAAAATCAAACACATCCATTTTCTCTCTCTATCTGCCTTGGTATGTGCTGTGGTATGGCTTCATAGCCTCTTCTTTCTTGGTCCCATTTCTTGCTCATGCAGTCAACTCACATCCTCTCACTCATTAAAATGGGCAAGAAGCAATGTATCCAATCTTACCTCTGGCTGTGTCGCTGACCCAACAGAGGCCAGGAGGTCCAGCATAGCAAGCATAGCTCCAGGATGGATGATGACAGCATCGGAACTCTGGACAGATGAAGTTGCCACATGGAGTTTCAGGTCAGCAACATTTTTAGGAGGGTAAACAGGGGGTGTTGAAACAGAATGATATGCATGCCTAAGAAAAAAAGGGAAAGAAGCATGATTCAGTATTTATTCCAGTCACATTCTCCATTCATGTTCATCATCTTCTACATTTATCCACTGATAAGTAAAAACATTATAATTTAGGGATGGGTTACAAAACACCTTAAGGATGTGATTAAAAGCACAATATATGACAAGGTCTTAATATATCACAGATAGGTGATTTAACTATCAGTTTTTCTAGCCTCTTACATACCTTTACCATTTACTGTTTAGATTGTATCATTAAAATATGGCACCATTACCAGAAAATACTTTCTGTCCTAGATGAAATCATGGTGACTCAGAGCTCTTCGTGACAGTTCTGATAATGTGTGGTGAAAGTGCAAATAAAATTAAATCCATTAATGTCACTAATTTCTTCTGAAATTACCTATTTGTTTTTAATTTTCCCTTAAATTATGGGTGACAAAATCAACTGGTAACAAGATCAAAGTTGCCTACTTTATAACTAGTCAACTGAGTCAGAGCTAGCTCAGAATCTCAGCTACATGAAAATAAATACATTGAAAGATCAGGGGAAATCCTCTGTAGTTTATCTAGAACTACATTCCTCTTTGCATTATCATTCCTACTATTGAAAATATACATATTTTTAAAATATAGAGGGCATATTTTATGTAGCAAACTTCTCTGAATTATAAAGTCTATTCATGTTCTGAATATACAACATTTTGTCTTGTCAATGATCTCCACTTTCTTCTATCTCATACTATTCTACAATTCATGAATCTTGCACAGTTTGTATCTTGGCACTAGGAAACAGATGCTTATGGCTTCAACCTATGGGAGCGCTTTGTTCCAATGAATCAGTCTCAGCATATTTGTCTAGTCTGAGCTCTGTCACCAAGAACAGTGCAGTTTCAGCTCTTTGGCACAAAAGCAGCTTGGAAAACAGATGCTTTAAGTCAGTGATTTAGTAGCAAAGAATTGGCATTGCCATGTTTAAAAAAAAAAACCCTGCCATTTTCCTTTTAACAGAGATTCTAGGAAAGTGTTCAGCTTTGCTTATAAAAATACATCACATGAGCTCTCTTAGTTTATTTAAAAGTTAGCAGATCCTCCACCCACTCATGTTTTCACTCCATTTTTTGCAGTTTTTGTTCAGAAAGATTTAACTTTGAAATTTAACTAAGAAAGATTTCTAAATGCTTTTACCAATAGGTATTCTTCTCCAATGCTGTTTCCTTTACTCTCTAAAATATTTTGATCCATGTAGAAAAAAAAAAAGATAACATAATTCCTCTACAGTTTCACATGAATTTTCAGGTATGAAATTAAGAAATGTCATAAAAAGTGCTTTCATTATGCACAAAAATATAACTCAAATCCAAGAAAAACACATATTGTAATTATCTATTTTAGTAGTTGAACTCTACTGCAATGTAGATAACATAGCAAGAAACTTTAAAAAACATAGTATTTTAATATAAGAATTGCATACATGCTTCTCATATTAGAAAGTATTACAAACATTACAAAAATCTAAAAATAGTCTTAATTAAAATTAGGTCTATTTTAACAAAGATTTCTCCCAATTCCAAATCACTTAGCTAGTTATCACTGATGGTGCCACTTTGTTTTATTAAAATTCACAGATTATGATATGCTTATTCTCAAGCAAGAATTAACCAACCACAAAGACAGAATAAAATAGCAGTTTAAAATTTAGTTAATTTATATGCTGTAATAACTTTTAAAATTTATAAACTGCTATTTAACAGTTTCAATCAAAATTCTCCCATAAATTTAAGTCTCAACTACCTCTTTTGGGAATATATACTTAAATATTTGAAATCTGAATTTTCTTTGCCTTAATTATCATCGAGCGTGTATAGGCACTGAGATATGGAAACCACGTTTGAATGATAACTAGTGTTCACCACCTTTTCTCCATTGTAGATATATTCTGGAGGCTCTTGATTATTATTCTGTATTTTGTTTTCACTTCTTCAAACTCTGATTGGATATTGTTCAACTGTAATTTTGTTCCATTATTTCCTCTGAATAATGAATAACAACGAAAAAGATACGACTTTTAGTTTCTGAATATAAAGTTTCCTATTTCTTCTCGCCCCCAAATTCTTAAAAATAATTCGGGAAAGGACTATACTTACTACAGAGTTAACACAAGTTCAAAACTTTCTTAGCATCTGAAAACTCTGCAAAAATCATAAAACCTCAATACTATATTGTTTTCTCTTTTTGCCAACAAAAACAGCTTATTTTGTCACAAGAAAAAGATTCCATGAGTTGAAGAAATATGTTGAGATGTTCTAGAGATATTTTAATATCAAAGTTACTATATATGGATTTTAGAAAGGAAAACATTGCTTTATTAGTTTATGATTGTTATCAGTGTGCAAAATATATGTAACCTGACCTGAAAATGTAAACATTGATTTTATTAATGTCAGGAACTTCAAATATACTTGATATATTCAAATATCAACCTATAGTTCCTGATTAGAATTCTCTTGGATAGGAATCATTCAACTTGAACTTGTGGATTCAGTGGCAGCTTCCCTGTATGTTGAAGACATGTAATTTTTACATGTAGTTGATTTCTGAATAATGACAAAATATTTTAATTACACTTTATATAATTACAATAAGAAATAAAATGCTGTTTTACCCTTTGTCAAATTAACATTTAAATAACAAGTTTGGATGATTTTTAAAAATGTGTTTCTTGGGCCTCCCCTGGTGGCGCAGTGGGTTAAGCAGCGCACTATGAAGCAGACCGCAGCCACTGCAGCACGAGTTCGATCCCTGCTGCCGGCCAGGGAGGGG